>JAOBRD020801720.1:0-13511 GCA_027575215.2 Hydrozoanthus sils
AATAATAATAATAATAATAATGATAATGATAATGATAATGATAATGATAATGATAATGATAATGATAATGATAATGACAATAATAATGATAATAATATTAATGAAATATTAATATAGTAATATTATAATAATAATACTATAATTATAATAATAATAATAACAATCTTTAAACCTGGTTCTGGTAGCGCTCCTTGGTAAACTATCGTGCTATTTACTTCAAGTGTTAAATGCAGCCTCTAATAACAACATTGCAATAAGTCGTTTTCTTTGCTGTTTGTTTTTAAGCTCGAAGTGGAGAGAATGATAATTCCTCTATTGGTATGATAGGGGTGATCGTCTTTTTTTAGAAGTTAAAATCGGCAAATTGGTATTTTAAAGGAGTTTACAGAGCTTTTCGTTTTTTCTGCAATTTTCTCCAGCCTTTTTTAAAATCGATGTTTTATTAAAAGTATTTAGGTTAAAAAGACTTATTTAGGGTAAGTTTTCACACTTCTGACGAGCATCCCATATTCTAACCGTTTCTGTCTTTTGTAAAAGGTTACAAGTATTTCGCTCTCGGTCAAGGCGGTAAATGTTACTCGGGTCCAGAGCTGAAAAACAATTACTACAAGGATGGTCCCACAGAAAACCCAGCCGGCTGCAACAACGGCGTGGGACTTGCGGGTTATCAGTATGTATATACGCTGGGTGAGTCATTACTTTACGGTATTGTAATAAAGCAGTGTATCACTGAAGAAACGCCATTGCACGAAATTGTCCCATACCCCGGGAGAAAGAGCTTTCTGCAGATAAGGAAACAGAAACCCGGGGAAGAGTTTGGAGTTGTATTGTTATGGGTAGTTCCGCCCTCGCGCGCTCGTTCGATGTATGATTTCGACCAAATTGCACTCCACTCAGTTCCGTTACCACTGTTAATCCTCTTCGTACCGGGGTATATAAGGCTGATATCATAACTATTTCATTATCATTATTTTTATCATTATCTTTCTATTATCGTAATAATTACTATTACTATTATTTTATCATTGTCTTTATCGTCGTTATTGCTATGGAAAATGGTGCTGTTGTCGTTGATAGTATTGTTATTGCTGTTGTTTAGACAAGTTAACGGTTGTTATTGAGACGGCCTACTACATACCAAGAAAACTGGCACTCGTACTGTTTAGGGAAGCCTCACATATCGATTTTTCTCACAAGAAACGTCATGTTTACGTTTCGGGGTAGGGGTTGGCTGAAGTGACATTTCTCTGTGACACGTCGATATTTTTGTTAAAAAAATTCCGGACATTTTTGGAAACATCTTGGAAAGATATCTTGCCTGAAACTCGGTATCGAGTATTCTTCACTGAGAGCCAAGAAATTGATGAAATCAGCCCGCAAACTCAGCGGTCACTGCTGACAGCTAATGTAACTTTTTTCTCCAGAACGTGTTCTATATTTTGTCGATATGTGAGGTTTCCCTTACTTAAACCAAACTCGTACCTAACATTCTCGTCCATTTGTCTTTAACAGATCCTCTACCGAGTATAGAACAACTGGGGTGTTTTAAAGACCGAGCTGGAGGATATCGCGCCTTTACTACATACTATGGCAATATGCGGCCACAAATCTATTGGTATAACATGAATCTTACTGTTCACCAGTGTGCTAACTTGGCTCGCGATAAAGGCTACCAAATGTTTGGTGTGCAGTTCTATGGCGAGTGTTGGGCAGGAGGCAGTAACTATAACCGTCACGGTGCGGCTACAAACTGTTTCTCTTATGAACACAGTTTACCTGTCGGAGCGAACTGGTCAAACTACGTCTACAAGTTCAAACAGGTACGCGTAGCAAATCCACTGCGAGGGGAGGATTTTCTTTCTTGTTTTACTAAACTTTTCGAACATACCATATTACCTAAATTCGCGCATCATAAAATTTCAAAAAATTTGAAAAAGTCGCGTTAGTATTATTAGGCGGGCATTTTCTAAGCCCGTTAATTTATAAAACATTAATTTTCTTCGTTTATAGCATGTCAAAAACACTACCGTTCACGCAATCCATATGTTTGACTGGTTTCTTTCAAAAGCTTTTACGTGAAATGTTTGTTATACGACTCCATGATTCATATGCTTGTTTGTCTATAAAAAAGACTCACGCTAATTTTCTTGGAATAAAGATACCTTCAATATCGCGTTAATATTCGACATTTTAATCAACATTTTTAATAAGGTAAAAATACTTCATTATGACGTCAGTAACACATACAAAACGTGGCCAAAAGTGTTATTTTCTACAAAGAAGGTCGATGGTTGTTTTTTTAATGTTTAATTACGAATCGTGTCATAACTTGTTCTAAGTCTAGGGTAGGGTCAAGTACAAGATCAAAGAACGGTTTTACTAGAAAAGACCAAGTTTGGGTGTAAAGCAAGGTCGTTAGATTGATAAGACTTGATGTAAGCTAAAAAAGGTCTAAAACAGACGTAAAGAGAAAAAAAGATAACACCGTTCTCTTATTGAACTGTATCGGTCTGACCAATCAGAGCACTAATTTGGCCAGGTAGTCGCTCCGGTCTGTGTAAGGGTGGGAATTTATTAAATTGTAGCGAGAAAAAAAAATTTGACCCCTCTGTACACTGCCATTTGAAATGGCTAGAACCAGCTCTTCTCGACCGGCCAAGTGGTACAAATGGAAAGCAACCTATATCTCTGTTTTTCTCTATTCTAGGCGCTGGTGAGTTCTCGGAAGAAGTGACATCAATCACTTGACAGTCACGAAAATATCTAGCTGGATCTGAAAACTTTATCATGTGCAGACTTTCATTTGTTGGTGGTTCAGTATTGCTTATTTTGGGTAAATTGTAATGTTAACTGACTAATAATAAAATGTTTAGTTTCTTTATGACTGAAGTGTTATGCGTGAAGTCAGTTGAACCAACGCATGGAATTAGCGCAACAAGCCATGAAGTTGCGCGAACGTTGGACTGATTTTATTTGTGTAAACTTTGGTCAAACCTGTTCACAACAATGCATCAAGTGTGCAAGGGGTATAAAGAACAAGAAAAACGAATCGACTTGTTTAGCTGTGTTTGCATTTGGCGGCGGGGGAGAAGAGGATACTTCGGGGTGAATAAGATGCTCGCCTGAAAATGTAAAAAGATCTCTAAACTTACCCTAAAAAATAGCTCATATTATCGATTTTTTAAAAAAGAGGGAGAAAACTGCAGCAAAAAAAGAACCTTCGCGGCCATGTGATATCTATTTTTTCGATGTTGGACGCGGCCCAACAACTTATCTGCCTATCCTCAAAAATGGCCGACGAAATCGGAGGGCAGTTATCAAATGGGAAAGGGTATACTGGCTGATAACCTACTTCCGATTTTGTACCAACTGATGCCTTTTATCCAGTGGGATTGCAAGATAATTATTGGGCTGGTTATACTGACAGAAATTAGTCTTCTTGAACAAACGTTTTTTGTATGAAGATCACAAATCGGTGCCCTGTGTTTCTGAGATTTAGTTGCCATAATTTAGTGGTAAATTAATAAAAGTGCAAAAACGACACAGTTTGAACCCTTGCTTCCCCGAATTAACAGAAAACAAAGCTGTGTTGGACAAGTGTGAAATAAAATTCGGCTCGAAAAGCTAAAAAAAAAAGCCTGAACAGAAATTTACAAGAGGTTTTGTTAATTGACAAAATTAAGGTTGGAAATAAGTATCTATTCTTTTAAAAACATTTTGGAGTGGGAAATGCGAAAAGCCGCAGAACATGCACAGTGGGCAGTTGTCTAGTTTTTACGCGGACCTTTTCGCATCTGTATGGCTTTTCGCTCACTGCCAGGAGATTTAGCCGACTAAAACCTGATGTCATTTCCGGAATTTCGCAATATCTTCTACCTCTCTTGTTTTGGTTGAAGCGTTCGTGTTGCTGCTTGTTTCAACGCCAAAACCAAACACGGTTCAGGTATACCTTCGCTGGTTTCATCAGTAACGACCGTGTACCTTTTGACGCGCTGTATTATTCCAGAAAAGACGTCAACAGCTTTTCCAACCGAGTTTCTTGAATACTTAGTCCAACATTGCAACATTTCGCAACTCGAGAGAAAACAAAACTAACTGTTTCTCTGGGGACTAACTATATTCTTGCATGGGTTTCGCTCACTCCCTAGAGACACTAAAGACAAAAGGCGAAGCAGCCTTGTTGGTGCCCTAAACAAGAGAAACCAACAAAAGTTTTTAGGTCAAGAGCACCAACATAGCCGCTGTGACGTCAGGTACAACCCGGTAATAATGTACATGTCAATTAACCTGTTACACAAGTGTGTCAGCAAACAACTAGTCAGCAGTCTGTTCAAAAGCCTCAAGATCAACAACTATTAAGACAACTGACAAATCGACTGTAGGAAAAGAACTAACACACAAATGCCAGCACCCTAAAAAAGGGGAAAGATTTCCGCTTTTTAGTTGGCCTTAGGGCTACTGTACTTACTTGCATACGCACCGAAAAGTCTTTCTAAAAACTAGTTCTCAGCCTTTTCACTTTGTGTTTTTGATGTTGGGAAAAAAGATCTCATAGTTGTTTTTCCAGAGCAATTAATTTGTCTTTATTTTGCTTGTTGGCAAGGTAGGTCGTGAGTCACTTTCTTGAGACTGAGCACTGTGCAGTCAAGAAAAACTTTTATATTTTCACTACTGCGCCGTTTCTTATTATTTTTGCCGTTTTTGTGATTCTTAATATCACTGTAACACCGCAAAAACCACGCTTGTTTTCTCTGACCGGCCCCGAGCTGTCGTCATCATAAAGGAATTTAAAACCCAGGTAAACAAGTCCAACAGGCTCAGGAATTTCGAATTTGAAGCCATAAACAGGACACAGAGGGTTAACAATGAATAAAGTTTTAAACCATCACTTTTCCCAGCATCAAAAACATAAATGGTGCATATTTTTATATGATATACACACTTTATTATGCTAGTCGATAAGTGAAGTTATTTTACTTATGTATATGACAGAGACTCAGTCTAAGAGTAAGTCCGTGAACGTTTGTCAATAAGTGTTTTAAGCGTCGCACCCGTAGAGTTCTACCCTGAAGGCCGGTTGGCCAATCCAATTGGTTGGCAGAAAACGCACAAACATTGCCACAAATGGGTTGTTTAGAGTGTGTCGCCGTACAGGAGTGAATTTGCCGTTACCTAGGAATTCCTGAAAGCAAAAAGGAAAAATAAAATAGACCTTTTAAGAAAGACTCTTGAGTTTGAATTTGTTTACTCGATTAACCAATAAATCTATTGGTATAAAAGTCGAAAGTATTGCATATTTGCAGCCACTCACCTTAAGAGCTGCAAGTCATGGGCGGCAAGACCGGGGGGGACACTACCCCCACCCCCACCCCCAAATAATTTTCTGGCTAACAACAGAAACTTTTGAATAGGAATTTCAGATTTCATTACGAACTATTACAATTTCCACTGTGTCCCCCAATAATTTTTTGCTTCCGCCACATATATATGCAAGTTGTACTATATAAGGTATGTAATGCAGCAGAAACACAACTACTGCACATGCGTGCTTTAAGCAACCTGCAGCTACTAACAGTTGGCTTTAAAGTTACATCGGGAAAAAATAAGCCTGTTTGTTAGCTATACGTGGCAAGCTCAGGCAGGCTAGTCCAGTACAGGCTTTAGTTCCTTCTGATAACTAGTGAGGTCACAGTGCCATTTTACTGGCTGTTTGGCTAAGTTTAAGAGCAACACTGCTGAGTTTGTGTTACCTCTTTTGAAGATGCATTCATCGCATAGTAGTCCTTCCACATGCCGCCATCATGGCTGTACGACAGATAATACAGTGTAACAGCAGACGAGTCGACTCCCTGGGTCTCTACAGATACCACGAGCTTCACTTTCGTAAAGCGAATCTGTTCACAGTGAAGAAAACCATTAGATAAACTAGAGTAGATTAATTTTCATACCACTACAATTTCACTTCATAACACAGTGAGAGCTTGCGGCCCAGCGGCTCCACTTGCATATTTTGATGACAGAAGGATTTTTTTTGGTTCTGAAATTTTGGTCAAAGGGATTGTTAAGGGGGAACATTTTATTAGTGGCGAAAAAACTACGGAATTCTTTTGGGTGTTGCATATTTTTCTTCATCTCAAATCAACAATAGCATAAGCGCAGTTTACTATACTGGGTAGGGGATTTTTTGTGAAAAGACAGATTCTAAAGTGGTTATTTGTCGGTATTAAAATGTGAACCTCTGTCAGACTCCCACGGCTTGTTACTGCGTTCACTGTAAGTACCTGGAAGTAAGGGTTACTTGAGTCGTTAGTCATTGCTTTCCAGCCTTTACGGTGATTGAGCCTGCCATACGATGGCAACCCGTCAGCGGTACATGTGGAGGCAGTGATATAACTGTTCGGTATTAACCCACTCTCCATGCCAACAGGACTGTTATCACATTCTAACAAAAAAACAGAACAAATAAATGGTAAATAACAGTGTAATAATAGTAAATGTATGCATATACAAATCCAGACCAAAATACAAGATTTCAATCTATAATAATGCAAGCAAACTTCCAAGTATTTTTAGCAACTAAGTTATTTTTGGAAGTTGGTACCCCTAAATATGTACAACAAAAGACATTGACTAAAATATACAATAATTTTTTTTTAAAAAACAAACGTTTTTGGTCTATTTGGTTATCTTCAACCTGAAGATATATATTTTAAAATAACTTTTGTGAAGAATTCAATTTTAAAAATGACATTGAGTAAAATAACGTTGCATATATAGGATATTACACGATGGCGCGATCACTTTATCATCGAGTGTTAAAACGAGATTTCACGAGTAAGCGTTTTGTATTTGTTTGCGCCGAAATGAGCGGGAAATACAAAGATATGACGTCAACGATATCTTCACTAATGAGAAGATGGAAACCGATACGTCACTCGTGTCCCAGATGTAGTTTCGTATGAATTCTACGAGTTGTGTATTTTACTGTTAAACACTATGACAGTATAAAAATATGCAAGTATACACATATTTTGCAAGATGTGGATACAATAAATCTTTTCAGTCTTCAAAAGGTTTTAAAATATTTCCAAGCACGTTTTGTTGTTAAAAATAACGGTAATGAGAAAGACTAAGGTAATGATAATGATGTAGATAAATTTATTTTCCCGCAAACATTTGCAGTTTTGTTCTTATTTACTGAATGTCAAGATGTGAAAGCGCAATCTTAACGTGATATCATTTTCTTGATGATTAGTTGATTAACTTAAAGACGAAAGTAATTTTCTTGAAGCTAAATGAAGATTGACAAAATTTTCTGTAGATCGTTCTCGTAGCCGTAAAGGCTTAAAAACTGAGCTTTTCAGGTTGTAGTTTCAAGACACGGTGTGCATGTGGCCAGCACGGTACATTCCAACGTGCAGCTATTGTATTCACTATTGTTCCCTGTCGTCGTCGGCGTTGCCGTGTTCGTTCCTTAAGACCCCTAATTTGCTACACGAACGACACGGGACATTAGTCATCAAATTAGTTGTTACAAGTAATATGATGCGTTACCTTGACAAAATTTTCCAGTGTATCCACCGTGGCAGAGGCAGGAGTAACTGGGCATTGATGATGACGATGATGATGATGATGATGACAAAACACATTGGCCACCATGATGACAGACCGCGTGAACGCATGAGTGATCACTACGGTGCAAGTTTTCAAGATAGATCGTGTCCTCCTTCGAAATCCAGTCCTCAGGGTTCGTGTGAATGCTCCTCTTGTTAAGCTCACAAAGTCTGGTTGCTGGGCTGTGTGATAAAAAATGATGAATTGATCAAATCAAATAGTGCAGACTTGGCACTAGAAATTAACTTGGTTTTACTTTATAAGACAATTAATACGCTTGTATCAAACTCAAGCTAGAGGCAGCTACCCTACGCCCTAACCCTAAGCATTTTGCCGTTTATCCAAACTAAAGCGATAGTTTATGCTGTAGTATTTTACAATAGGTTGGACGATACACGAGTCTTCACTTTTTCCAACTGCAGCATACAAGCATACTTTGATTACAAAAATTTTCGTACCTTAAATTGCCTATGACTGAAAAAAGTTATTGTCTCAGTTGATGGAATTTGCTACTGTAAATGAGGAACAACGGTAAACAAAATGTCGAAATCTTTTATGGTTCTTGAGATATTAGCATTCATAACGTTTTCAGCTGATGACGTCACAAAGTTTGAAGGCAAACTTTCAACTTTTTAAAATCTGCTCCAAATCCATAAACTTTGGATAAATTTTAGCCAAATTTTGGCTGATGATGTATCTCGAGGTTTTCTTCAGAACAGTTACTAATTTTCGTTGTCATAGCAACAACTTGGGCTCCGGGCTCCATATGAGAACTAACGAATTTTAAAATGAGGGTTTTTCGTCAAACCTGAAGTCGTGCAACATGATTTCTATTCGTCTTACCATGTAAAAGAAAAAACAAAGTTTTGGCTTAATGCCTCACTGAATGTTCTTGGAGTAGCAGAAAATTTGTTTTTGTACAAATGGGGCCTGGACCGAGTTTGTTGCCATGACGATGAAAAATTGTAACTATTCTGGAGGAAACAATGAGTTTAAAATTTGCCTTCAAACCTTGTGACGTCCTTAGTTGAAAACATTTAATGTTTTAACACACATATATAGAAAGAGGATATTACATGGCCGCGCGGGGAGACGAATTTTGTAAAATGTTGTGTTTCTGTAATAGATACTAATGAAATTCCTACATAAAACACAAATTTTTTAAAAGAACCGGCTACGCGCCTGAGCGGGAAACCCTCTTGTAATTGGCTAATCATGTAGTAACCATGGCGACACCACTATCCTCACATGTGAAACACAAAAATTGTATCTTCACTGCGAGCAATGAAGTTATAATTTTTTAGCAAAAGGAAAAATACTGGTATTTCATCAATATCTATATAATAAGAATACTAAAATTTACCACTATTCCTCATTTAGCAAGGTCCATCAACTGAGACTATAAAAACTTTTTTGTCATAGACACTTTAAACTTTTGGAAATTAAATTTCGAAAAAAAAAAATTTCGGATCATTTTGCAAGTAAATTTCGGACAAACGACGACACTAAATCAATACACTTCAGAAACTTGTCGATAAAACTCAACTGGTTTAACGAACAAAACCAACAAAAACGACGCAGTTATTGCTTCAGTTTGTTTTTTTTTAGTTTACAACGAAACGCCGACGGAACACGTCATAAGAAGTGAGACAGTTTGATTCAAAAATATAAGATAAACATGTAAACCCAAATAGGAACTTGTCGACTTCCAGAAGTCTGTCATTGTATTAGAAGACGATGATTCTGTGTTGCAAAACTACTTTGAAATCCATTAAAATGGCACCATACTAAGTCTCAAAATTCAGTAACTCTAAAAGCATCTTTAAAAACTTTTGGACATTTTAATGTTCGGAAGTTAAGTTTTTCGGACGATTAAGCTTTTATTCGGACCTTTATTTGTTGTCCGAAAACTTAATAGTCCGGATATTTTCGTATTTAAGGTATCAGTTCCTTTCCGATAAAGTTAAACCAAATACGACCTTCTTTTCTAATCCCTCTCCCAAAAAAAGCCAATAAATATTCATGTACAATCAATCTAGCCAATTCATAAAGCCCTTACAACCTGTAGTTGATGCTGAGGCAGAGGTTGGTTGCGTCACACATTGCGTCACAAGTTTCCAGCCTCTTGCTTTTGTAAACTTTGATCACGTGACCGGCTAGAGCTCCCTGAATGGAGTTTAGCTGGTGGCAGTCATGGAAAGCGCTTGCAAGCACGATCATCAGTAATGTGACGACACAAAGGGTAAGGAATCTGCACGGATTTGCCATGACAGTGTACAGCAAGTCTGTGTTTGTCTGGAAAAAAGAGATAGCAGTGTTATCAGCTTTTAAAAGAATGATAATCAAGAACATTAATAGTATTTTCATTATGGTAAACAATTAGGGTTATCATAATATTAAGTTAATCATCGCTGGACTAACAACGAGCAGCCCCTTTAGTACCATGATTATTCATTACAACCATCACCATCATCACTATCACTAGTATCATCACTATCACTATCATAATCACTATCATCATAATCATCACTATCACCACCACTTCCATTATCATCATCACTATCATTATCATCACCACTATTATCATCATCATCACTATCATTATCATCATCACTATCATCATAATCATCACTATCACCACCACTTTCATTATCATCATCACTATCATTATCATCATCACTATTATCATCATCACTATCAATATCATCATCAATATCGTCATCATCACTTTTATCACCAATATCACTATCATCATCACTATCATCATCACCAACAATATCATTATCACTATCACTATCATCATCACTATCATTATCATTATCACTATCAATATCATCATCACTATCATTCTCACCATCACTATCAACACCACCATCACTATCATTATCACCATCACTATCATTCTAACTATCACTATCATTATCATCACCACTATCATTATCATCATCATCATCACTATCATTCTAACCATCACTATCATTATCATCATCACTATCAATATCACCATCACTATCATTATCATCATCACTATCATTATCATCATCACTATCATCACCATCACTTTCAATATCACCATCACTATCATTATCACCATCACTTTTAATATCACCATCACTATCAATATCACTATCACTTTCATTATCATCATCACTATCATTATCACCATCACTTTTAGTATCACCATCACTATCAATATCACCATCATTATCATCATCACTATCATTATCACCATCACTTTCAATACACCATCACTATCAATATCACCATCACTATCATTATCACAATCACTTTCATTATCATCATCACTATCATTATCATCATCACTATCAATATCACCATCACTATCATTATAACCATCACTTTTAATATCACCATCACTATTAATATCACCATCACTATCATTATCATCATTACTATCATTATCATCATTACTATCATTATCACCATCACTTTTGATATCACCATCACTATCAATATCACCATCACTATCATTATCATCATCAATATCATTCTAACTATCACTATCATTATCATCATCAATATCATTATCATCATCACTGTCATCATCATCATCACTATCATTCTAACCATCACTATCATTATCACCATCACTTTTAATATCACTATCACTATCACTATCACCATCACTATCATTATCACAATCACTTTCATTATCATCATCACTATCATCACCATCACTTTTAATATCACCATCACTATCATTATCATCATCACTATCATTATCATCATCACTATCATTATCATCATCACTATCATTATCACTATCACTTTCAATATTACCATCACTATCATTATCACCATCACTTTTAATATCACTATCACTATCAATATCACCATCACTATCATTATCACCATCACTTTTAATATCACTATCACTATCAATATCACCATCACTATCATTATCACAATCACTTTCATTATCATCATCACTACCATTATCATCATCACTATCAATATCACCATCACTATCATTATCATCATCACTATCATTATCCCTATCACTATCAAAATCACCATCACTATCATTATCACCATCATTATCATTATCACTATCATTATCATCACTATCATTATCCCTATCGTTATCAAAATCACCATCACTATCATTATCACTTCACCATCACTATCATTATCATCATCACTATCATTCTATTCATCACTATCATCATCACTATCATTATCATCATCACTATCAGCATCACTATCACTATGATTATCATTATCATTATCACCATCACTATCATTATCATAATCATTATCACAATCGTATCATCACTATCACCATCACTATCATTATCACCATCACTATCAATATCACCATCACTATCATTATCATCATCACTATCATTAACAACATCACTATCAGCATCACTTTCAATATCACCATCACTATCATTATCACTATTATCATCCTATCAATATCACCATCACTTTCATTATCATCATAACTATCATCATTACTATCAATACTACCATCACTATTATTATCACCATCACTATCACCATCATTATCATTCTAACCATCACTATCATCACTATCATTGTAATAATCACTTGCATTCTAACCATCACTATCACCATCACTATCATTATCATCATCACTATCATTCGAACCATCCAAGAAAGAAAAATATCATGTACAATACTGGAGAGAATCGACTTTTAGAAGGTTATGAGAGGTTTGCAAAACAAACATATAAAACGGGATATTTGATCATCTTTGCCGTTGCTAAATATAGCCTCTTGGATTTGTTTACAGGTATTTGTAGGAATATATATTTCTGAGGTCCACTCTTTCGTTGCCACGATTGCCACACTAAGTAGCCCTAGTAAACACCTCTTGGCGTCTAGTTATTAAACAATAAGCATCTTTTTCATCACCATAGCAACCAGCACTATCATTATAAGTGTAATCTTCCTTCATCATAATCATCGGTTTTGTCATCACCACCTTGCACCTCTGAAAAGCCACTTCAGTCTTCCTCCAAGGTTTTATGACCTTCAATCAGGACTTGTATCTTATAAAACTTAGCTTACAAGAATGTTAATTGAACAGTTCAAAACGAGGAAAATCGGAATGAGAAAGCAGCAAAACGCGTAATATTTTGCTGTGGAGAAAGATGAAAATTCTCAGCAACAAACTTGGCCTTAATTTACGGAGCTACAAGGATTCTTGGTCGGTGCAACGGTAAACCACAAGGAACTGAATTTCAAGAAGTCAGTGTTCGGCTTGAAACTATCAGATTTCTTTGTGTCAGTGCAAAAAAAAAGCGGCTCATTTCAAAACTTTGCCTGCTTTTTCAGTTTTCAGTAAAAACTCGCGTATAAAAACCTAGGTTTTTCCAGATTAGCCTAAATAGGTTCAGGGGCGGATACAGGGGGAGGGGGATTGGGTGGATTTCACCCTTTTTTACACTACTGAATGAGAAAAAAACTAAAAGATACAATTTATCAAAATTATGTCACTGACTGACTGAGCGTCGATAAAACAAGCAAAATATTTTCAAGATTAGAGATAATCGATTTTAGAGCCCGTGGAATACTGTTATTGATGCGCAAAAAAATTTGTGCTAAGGCAGTCAACACTCGAATGAAGTCTGTAAGCCTCGAATGACTATCATTTCTATCCGGATGAGGAATGGAGCCGCTAGATGCTAAAACCAAGACTCGGGCAATTTGACTGAGGCATGCTATGAAGAACTTTGCAGATCTTGAACTTTTTGCGAGGGAAGATGTTACAGCCTACATACATTTACACGTATAGTTGTCTCTTCTCTTCAAGGTCATCTTGCAGATGTATATTTTGGCTTCAAAAAGATTGAAGATGTTGTCACCTTTAACAACGGCTTTCGCGCTGAAACCAACGTGAATATCCA
>JAOBRD020801825.1:0-13511 GCA_027575215.2 Hydrozoanthus sils
ATATTTTTTATTCACCAGTTTATTAACATAAACCAATGAACACAGTATACAAGCCACTTGTGGGTGGTAAGCCTGTGCTGACACCAAATTATAAATCAAGTCGTTGTATTAGCCTTAACCATTTACGATTTGACTGTTCGGAGACTGGCATCTGCAGGCAAACTATTGTAAGCAATGTCGTAGAATTGTCGTAGAGCAGGCCTGAGATATTCGATTCGCGCCAAAAGTGCCGTTGTGTGCGCGGGCGCCGCCTAGTATGCTTTAGGGCGACTTATATGAAGTGCAGGCACATTAATGTTTTTCAAAGATGGCTGCTCAAGAGAGCAACAGAGTAAAAGAACTATATTGCTTAGCATTCTTGTTTGAATAGTAGTATAATAGAGCTGATCCATGGATTTAGAGAAACCAAACGGCGTTGCTAGTCAGAGCCGCGAAGAATCAGAATTGAACTTTGTGATCAAGCCTCGACTCAATGTTCAATGCGATTGGAACGAAGTGTTGGGGTTCGTACTCTCAGGCACATTTTTGTATGAATTTTTTTAAATGAACGTTAAGGCTGAGAATCCTGTAGCTGTGGAGAATGCTAAGAGTTTTGAGTATGGAAATACTGTAAGGAGACATTCGTATAGCGCGTTTAGTGGGGGTAGTTTTAATGTTAAATATATGATATAATCATTTTAAATGGGCTTTGTCTTCGTGTAGAGGACAGCGTAGAGGGCACAGAAATTTAAACCAATCAAAAGAAAGATAAAGCCTACCCAAACCTTTCGTCGGCCAATCACAAAATTTGTTTAATTCTGTGCCCTCTACACGAAGAAAAGACCCTTTAAATGACGCTATGAGGGATTCTCATGTGCAACAACTCCTGAATGTGGAGACGTACTATATAGCAACTAGTTACTCTTATGCATGGTTTGGTAAGACACCAAATACAATTTAAAGTGTTTTGAAGTGATAAGGACTATGTTCCAAGTATACAACTAATATCTAAATGTTTTCGATAAGAAAACCATTTCATATTGAAGAGTGTTTGAAGTCAAGACCCTCAAAATATTTAAGAACATAAAGTCTCAGCTTCAAAATTAGTAGTTTTTTTAACAGTTAAGGACTTCAAAATCAGCAAGGACTAAAAAGGATTTGAGCTAGTTGGTAAGGTGCCAACATGCAGGCTGCCATAATGGATACATCAGTTTAATATTTCCGAGCCAAACATTCACTCAGGGTCTTGAACAAATGCTCAAGGAGGTGCAAACTTTGCTCTAACATCTGCGAGTAGTTAGACCTTCGACCTTTGTGTCTTCTGGGAATTGGTTATTAAATTATAGGGCCCAGTCAAATGGGGGACTCTAGAGAACCAATGGTACCAAACTATGAACAGGATGATCTTGGTATCGTGGTTTGTCTGGTTAATTAGTAGGGCATTCATTCCTGGCTAGAAGATATGAACACTATTAATATTAATTATTTATAGTGCATAATAATTATTATTGTGTTATTGTTATTAAAAGAACCAGGATGGCAGAATGGTGAGCCATCCACCTCTGTGGGTCAAGGATCGAATCCTTGGCTCTGCAATTGGGCTGAGATTTGTCAGTCTCTATCTGACTCTGAGGGCTTTTCTCTGGGTATTCCAGTTTTGCTCCCTTAAAAAGTCAATAATTAACTGCACTATCTTGCTGTGGAGCAGTGATCAGAATTTGTGCATGGGTTGAAAATTGGCAGCAATTGTATATGTGTACAGTCTGTATGTTTCCCATTGCTGTATGTAATAGTACGCTAATATATGCTTTTAGTCTAACCTTGTTGAGATACACCCTTCACAACTCAGTCCGTGACTGCAAGTAATGGCAATTAGCTTACTAGATGATGTTATTATTATTATCATCATTATTATTATAATTGTTGTTACTATTATCAAATAATCATTGTTTTAATACTGTGATTTTACTAATTTATGCATTTAAAAGATTCTGCATATATTCATAAAAAAAGGTTTATTTAATCTTCTTGCTGTAGAAATGTTGGAGGAAATGCATGGATCTCTTGTTCTATTCCAGGTACAAGGAGTAGTTTTATATACATGTTTCTCGTAATTAAATTGATAATTAAATTTTGCCTGATTTGACCTCATACTTAGGATAATCATAAATTATCATAGTGATTATAATTATACTCTGGAGTTCTGAATAATAGCGGATAATGGTACAGGGTGGAAAATTTTTTTTATTCAATACTGCTACAGGGCAAAATAATAGTATGTGTAGTGGAAAAAATCTTAAAAACCCAAAATATGGCATCAGTGTGGAAAAGTGTATTTTTAAAAAGGTGGCTTGCATTGTGCAAGAGTCAGACATAGTCATGCTGACATGACTCTGTAAACAGTTGAAAACAAAAGTCAATTTAGTTTTTTTCAAATTTATGCTGCTAATAAAGTGACAGACTAAGACAACAAGAGTGGAAAACGTCGAAAATTAATAATTGTACAGTCCTGAATTAAGCTTTTTTTCTCAAAAATAATATAAATTGTATATGCATGATTATTAGGGTCTCACTCCAGGGTAATCACCCACTATATCTAGTAAGCAATAATCAATTGCTAATGATGTCAATTTAAAAATAATTTTTGTAGCCCAGTGGTAATTGTCATTTTAAATACTTACAATAAATGTTTTTTTTCCAGACCAGCCTTCAATTTATGGTGAAATAATTGCCCATGAGCAGGAATCTGAGGGATTACAATGGAATACAAGTTTAGAAGCATCAGAAGGATTTGAAGTTGAAGCCTTGAATAAGGTATGTTTCTCAATACATGCTAGTACTTGTATTGTTAACAGTCTTGAAGGATATTGTAATTTAGTATTAAACTAGCAGGTGAATAGCATTTTTCATACGCTCTGATTGGTTCATCAAACACCGCTATTCACCTTGGTCGCTCATCGGTGAAAAATGGCTTCCTGTTTTGCTTCATTAAATCTTAAAATAAATGAAGAAGGAATCCCTTTAAACAAAAAGAAAGTGACAAAATTTGGTGTTTCAGTATTTAATGGTAATAAGTTTTCTTTGCTTAATATCAACAGCACAGCTTTTTGCACTGTTTACCAGCTGGTGGCTGAGAAAAACTATCGACATTTTAAGTTTGTTTACAAACTTTTCTTTTCATGCATGGCCATGTAAACATGAAGAAATATGAAAATTTTAGCAAAAGAAAACACATTTTGCCACATGGTTTGAACAACAAAATGAATTTGTAACAGCTATCGTAGAGATGACTCTAACTAACTGAACAAGTGCCTTGAAAAATTTTATGTGTCAGCAAGAAAACAAGATCGCAGACATTATAACAAGTCTCTTACCTCATTTCATTTCTTGTTTTAATGAAATAAACTATTTTAAAAAGTGCTTTTCACCTGGTAGTTTAATACTAAAATGATTTTCCCCTTTAGTGTTGGTGTCTAGCGATAGATATTTACCCTTGCTGCGAAATATCCACCACTAATTGCCTCCACTTTGGGGAATAATTGTTAATTAATATTAAGGTTTTTTGATAGATGTAAAGTTTCAGTCAAAACTATTTTTAAGTACTATGTAGCAACTAGACAACATGGTGGAGTTTCAATGAGTCAATAGTCAATGAGGCAAGAAGCGATGAGGTGACTATCATGTTGTAAAAATTAACAATAAGTAGTCTAAATTTTTAATAGACACCAACTAGTATACTACCTTTGAATTTAAATGCATATTTGTTGATAAAAACAAGTGTTAAAAGAATTAGTTTCTGTTCTTTTTTAGCCTTTTCAATTTTCCTTTGTCACTGGCAGTTTCATGACTGTCTATTGCTCAATATCACTTTAAAAGATATGAGAGTTCCGACGTTGATTGACTCTGTAGGGATAAAAGACTTTAAGTATTACTGTTATATATTTTTCTTCAGCCTGAAGGCTAGTTCAGCTTGTATCAATTTGATTTGTAGTTTATAATAACTTATTATTTATTAACAGAATTTGTATTAAAAAAATGATATTAATAATAACAGGATTTGTAATACAAATCAATCTAATATGTAATAAGATAAACTTAAACTGCATTTATGTATGATGAAAGAGAACTAATAATGTGTTTTCAGTGTTGTTTAGAAATGCAGTCACCACTAACACAAAAGTCAAAAGTTAACCACCAGTTATTATGGTATCACCAGCAAAGAAGACTGGCACTAGTATCCAGTCTGTCATAGTGAAAAGCCTGACTGGTTTATTTTAGAATCTGCTTTACATTTTTCTTTTTTATCCAAATTTTTAGAAAATGTTGCAGTTAACTCATCTGGAACGGCAATGTAAAGCCACATTTGTAGCACCCACAACGGTATTCTCACAAATGCACAAGAAGAATGTAGGTTTGAGTTAAAAATCCATTTATTTAATTTTTTATTTTAAGTGGTTGTAGTGGAGTTTTAAAAATTATTAAGTGTTTGAATTTAAATGTGACTCAGATCAATTTTTGTTTTATAAAAATAATTTATTGTCATAAATCACAATGAATTACTTAATAGATACCACACATCACATGATAATCTATTTATACATATTGTTTTAAATGTTGAATGATCTATTTTAAAAGTTATGGGCTTATACCCTTTTAGTTGTAACCTTCCCCTTGTTTATTCCCTTGTTCTTTCCAGTTGACTGCAGGCCATTTATGAAAAACTATTTTATTTTTGATAAGGGGTTTCAATTGATATCTTTTTTTTGAAATTGAGTAAATATCTAAACTAAACAATGATGTAAATCAATGAGTTTCAGGTTCAATGCATTGATGTGTCTCCAGGTGGAGCTTTGGCTGTGTCATCAGGTTCAAATGGTGAGCTTAGAATTTGGGAAACTGCAAATGGCAAAATCCGGGTATGGAGCTTCAATTTCTTTTAGTTTTTATAAAGAGTATAGGTAACTGTGAAGAAAAGCTCACCTCATCAGTTGGTTGATAGCTGGCTGACAGCTGTGACGGACGACCAAATGTCATCTAGCAGATGGCCCACTGTCGGCCAGCAAGTGGCTAACTGTTGACTGACAGACAGACTCTTTTCACCCAAAAAATATACTAAAACTAGCAGTTCTCAAAAAGAATGAAGTGCTGCCTAATTATCAAGGCGTGTAAAGTACCCCTATTGGGTACTAAATTGTTTGAATTAACATGCTGTGAATTTGATCAAGGACTGATTGTGTCCACAAGTTGACAGTAACATTTTCGTTGCATAAGAAAGAAGAAAGAGCACATCGCCTTCCTCTCGAAAGCTCATTGAAGCTTTCTGATGCTTGATGATTGCTTCCTTGCTGTGAATTTGATGCATTTAATCTTTCTCTCAAAGACCACTTGCATTGATCACACACACTCCAACTTCATTCGATGAGTTGAGTGTTCGACAAAGGAAACAACAAGCAAACCTTAGCAGAAACTGATTGGTCTACATTGGTTGAACAAACCATATATGGAACACCAGAAATAACTGAAGTAAAAAGCCATGAATTCACTCCCCTGATTGGCTTCGAGAGGCCGAATCAACCATATATGGAAAGCAGATGGAAAACCGGAAGTAAATATTGAGTTTTTCTGCCGCAATAGAAACTGCTGCCATTGCTTTCGCTCCGGCAGCAAATATATCAAGAAACTGTGGCCAGCTCCAAAATTCAATGCATCAGTATTAGCAAAATTGCAAAATTTTGTAAACTAGTGTTAACTCTTTGCTTATCTCACGAATCCTTCAAAGCCAAAGTTCTTTAATTTTATGACTAATGAAAGACATGTGCAGCTTGGAACTAGATCAGTACCTTTCTCAGAACTCCTCTACTGGTTTTTAAAACATGTTCTTTTTATTCTGCTCATGGACAGCAAGAGCTTGAAGGACACATCTCTGATGTCACAACCTGTCGATTTTTTCCATCTGGTCAAGTTGTGCTAAGTGGGGGTGCTGACTTGCGGCTTAAGATCTGGTCAGCAGAAGATGGTAGCAACCCAGTTACCTTAAAAGGACATATGGCAGGTCTGTTACTTTTAAATAACTTACTGGTAAACAAAACAAATGGTAAACTTGTTTTTTCTACACAAGGTGTAATGTTTCAAGTCTTTGCTTGTGTTAACCTGTTTTGTGTAAGTGCTGAACATTTAGCATTAAAGCAAAAGCTCTTTGCAATTGCTAATGCCCCAGATGAAAAGAAAATGAACTCCTGACACTCTATTCACCTCCTAAGTCGACCCATGATCTTCTAATGCTATAGGAAATCGAGCCCTTGATCTTCTGATTACCATCCAGGTACTCTATTCACCCTCTATAAAGACTTAAAACTACAGTAAATTGAACCCATGACCTGTTTCTACTCACTCTTTAAGCTATAGGAAACTGAACCCATGATCTTCTGATTACATTCACCCTCAAAGCTATGGGAAAGTGAACCCTTGATCTTCTGTTTACCATTTAGACACTTTATTCACCTCCTAACTTACAGGAAATTGAACCCATGACCTGTTTCTACTCACTCTTTATGCTATAGGAAACTGAACCCATGATCTTCTGATTACATTCCCCCTCAAAGCTACGGGAAAGTGAACCCTTGATCTTCTGTTTACCATTTAGACACTTTATTCACCTCCTAACTTACAGGAAATTGAACCCATGATCTTCTAACAACTGTTCAGGTACTCTATTCACCTCTTAAGCTACAGGAAATTTAACCCACGATTCTAATTATATATTCACCATCAAAGCCACAGGAAGTTGAACCCTTGATCCTCTGATTACCAATTAGAAACTCTATTCACCCTCTAAGCTCCAAGAAGTTGAGGCCATAATCTTCTGATTATCCTCACCCTCAAAGCTACAGGAAGTTGAACCCTTGATCTCATGATTATCCTTCAGACATGTACTCTCCCTCTAAGCTACAGTAAATTGAGCCCATGACCTTCTGTTTATACTCACCCTTTTAGCAGGCTATAGGAAACTGAACCCATGACCTTCTGATTATATTCACCCTCAGAGCTATGGGAAGTGGAACCCTTGATCTCATGATTATCCTTCAGACACTCTCCCTCTAAGCTACAGTAAATTGAGCCCATGACCTTCGCTGTTTATACTCGCCCTATAAGCAGGCTATAGGAAACTGAACCCATGACCTTCTGATTATATTCACCCTCAGAGCTACAGGAAGTAGGACCCTTGATCTTCTGATTACTGATCAGAAACTCTATGCACCTCCTAAGATACAGTAAATTGGACCCATGGTCTTCTGATTACCCTTCAGACACTCTCCCTCTAAGCTATAGTAAATTGAGCCCATGACCTTCTGTTTATACTCACCCTTTTAGCAGGCTATAGGAAACTGAACCTGACCTTCTGATTATATTCACCCTCAAAGCTACAGGGAGATGAACCCTTGATCTTCTGATTACCGATCAGACACTCTATCCACCTCCTAAGATACAGTAAATTGAATCCATAATCTTCTGATTACCCGTCAGACACTCTCCCTCTAAGCTATGATAATTGAACCCATGACCCTATTATCATTCAGACACTTTATTCACCTTCTGAGCTACCAGATATTGAACTCATGACCTTCTGATTATATTCACCCTCAAAGCTAAGTTGAACCCATGACCTTTGATTACCAATCAGAAACTCTATTCACCCTCTAAGCTACAGGAAATTGAACCCCTGATCTTCTGACGACCTTCCAGACACTATTTTAACCTTCTAAACTACAGAAAATCGAACTCTTCATCTTCTGATTAATGTTCAGACACTCTACTCAGGAAATTGATCAAGAATCATTGCTTTTATTTCCGTTGGTGTTTTGAACAGTATTAATTAGCTGACTCGTTAACTGTTTGATAATGTTCTTCATTAGGGATTGCTGATACTGCTGTCATTGACAAAGGAAGAAACATCATTTGTAAGTTTGATCATTACTGTCATCTAATCAAGAATAGAGTATATAAAGGAAGAACCAGATGAAATCATATCAAACAATCATAATAACATTATAATATTTTCTTATCAGTAGGTGTTTATATATAAAGTAAATTTAGTTTTGCTCTGAAGAATTTTTTATTGAGATAATTTGAATATTTGGGCATTTTTTCCAGATAAGCATGCCTTGCTAATTTAGGCTAAATTTCGAATAGCTCTTTAGGATCTAAGATAGAAAACATTGCTAGCTTGCAATGAAGCTAGCCGGGTGTTTGATGGTGGATAGTTGTGACCGGAAACAAAGAATTATCAGAAGGCTTAAGGAAGGATGAATAATTTAGTCAAATGTAAGCAAAGCTTGGTGGAAACTGATAAGCTCAGAGATAACAGCAATTCTAACAAATTGAGCTTTTAAAACAAAAAAGGTGGTTTTCTTTGATTGGTAATTGATTTTTGAGGATTTTAAATACAGCTTAATTTTCTCGTGCTAAGATTCCATTGATGAAAGCAAGTTAACCTTGTGTAGCCCTCCGGGTTACTGAACCGAAACATTTGCAAATGTAAGGTACAATTAAAGCTTTTTCTTGTTGTTGTTGTTGTTGTTGTTGGTGGTGGTGGTGGTGGATAATAAAAGAAATAGACAGAATTTAATGGATGCCAATAACATCATTCACCTATTTGAAAACTGTCATTTGAACTTGAAGGATACAGGTTTGTTTTGCCTACAGAATAGTAAAAATACAACTCATCCTTACTGAACAATAAACTTTTTAATATCTGTTTAGCTTGTGGCCGTGATGGCTCTGTGAGACTCTGGGACTGTGGCGAGGGAAAGTGTTTGACTGTTATTGCCAAGTATAGCTGTCCTGTTAACTCCTGTGCGCTGGGACTGGTGCGAGATGAGACTGATGCTGGAACAAGTAACTCAGACAAAAACATGCAGAAACATAGTAAGGCCTTTCTTGAACAGAGTGTTTTATTTTTGAGTTATGTTTATACCACTTTTAAAAAGAGCTTGTAAACAATAGATAAAGAGCAAAATTCGGGGTATTCGCGTTAGTGTCACAAACGAAGCGCCGACCAAAATAGTGGTTTGCAGTTTATAAAGAAGAAAGCAGGTAGAACTGCAAAGTTAATTTTAAGAGGAAAAACGTAAAGTAAAATTTCTTTCGATGGCTCCTGCAGAACTTGGGCTTTGTAATTGGTTGCAACACATTTGTGCGCATGCACATCAACAATTTCCCGCTTCTGTGACAAGTATATGAAACATAATGACGTTACGTTACGATACGATCTTCGCACAATTTAAGCATATTCTAGGGCGTTAACAGGAGAAGGGTTCTTCTATCAAATGGCAAAATCTAGCCGATTGAGTGTGTTTGCTCGTGCAACATTTAAAATCCCCATTAGACTCAACGCTGGAAATTCTGAAATCCCATTACATAGACTAACTAACCTGCAAAATGTTTGGCAACTAAAATTTGCTAATTAATTAGAATTAAGACTTTCAAGGCTTGACTGGAACTTAATCAAAAAGCTGAATTAGCTTTAGTTTTGCTCTAATTACACTATATTTCTATGCTGGTTTGATTTTCTTTTTCACTGACCACACACATAATAGGTTAGCACTTCAAATTGAGTTCAAATGACAGACTAGAGAGGTTGAATCGAGCAAAAATAGTGCTCACACGAAATGCCATAAGCCGAGTTTGTCACAGAAAAAAACGACTATCTCGAATTTTTGGCTTTTGCGTATTAACAGTGCTGTTTTTCTAAAGCTAGTTTCTTCCAAGTTATTGCTTAATTCCTAATTCACCCTTTAATTGATCCAATCCATTGACAGAGACATCCTTCAAGTAGTTAGATTCACTTTTTGAAACATTTCATTCCTGTTAGTTCTACGAGACCCTTTTCCTGTTATTTGTGTACAAATGCTCCAAAGAGAAACCTGAAAAAAAATTCAGGCCTCGACATGATTCGAACCCGTGACCTCTGCAATACCGGAGCAGTGCTCTAACAAAGTAAGTTATGAAGCCACTTCTGTTGGGAGAAAGTCAATTCTATTCGGTCCATTTATGCAATTTGAAGTTTTACCGCGAAGATTGTATCATAGCAATATTGCATATAACCGCGGTACGAGTCATAGTAATTACTTTCATGTTCTGTCATTCAACATCAGACAGAAAAAACTATGATGTGCAACTAGGTAGAATTCCCTGGAAACTTGCGCACTGAAAGCCTTCTGGAGGCGTTCACACTTGAACATAAGTCATTATGCGTCTGTCGCTAATGTTGACGTTGGTCTGTTGTCGCTGTAGATGAAAGAGAAATTGGAACTGAAGGAAAGCTGTTGATACTTGCAGCAGAGGATGGTACACTTCATGGCGTTTGTCTGCGTAGCAGAAACGAGGTAAGCAATGAAAGAGGTCTTTGGACATCGGCTTGGCGTAGTGGTAAAGTGCTTGCCCCTCACCAATGCGACCCGGGTTCGATTCTGAGCTGAGTTTGTGGACCTTCTCTGATGTTGGAGGTTTTCCCCTCCATTACAAACCACCAATTACGTCAACATCGGAGCAGTTTCAGGATAAGCTTTGCTTTTTGAAACTGATTAGAGATTGAAGTTTGAAGACTGTACAGACCGAATGTAGTGAGGACTGCTGAAGACCAAGGACAAACATTTCCCGGGACAGACAGAGAAAATATTAAAATATTTGTTACATGGCTTTGGTTTTGGGTCAGTAAAAGAGAATGAACAATAGCGAGAAATCAGCTCAATAACCCCATATGGGAAGTTATTGGACCCATTTTCGGGCAATCAGCGGGTACGATCTGGTTGTTTGCCTTAAAAATTCTGCTTGCCATGAAATAATATTTGATTTGAATTTATTTTTTCAAGTTCACCAGTAAGGACTTTGTAGGGTTGCTTAGTAGCCGAAATATCTTCGCCTTAAGAAATTCTCTTTTTTTAGGTGTGTTTGGACAAAACTTTGTTTCTCAGTTGCCAAATAAAATGGCGACTTCTATAATTTTATCCACAGTTCCTAGCGCGTTAACGTCTAAAATTGCTCATAAAAATGCGAAGAGAAAGACCATAAACCTTTTAAGGTTTAATTTGAATTTAAAATTTGACACACACACAGTGCTGTTATAGTACAAGAAAGAGTTTCACCAGCTGTGGCATTCCCTGAGCCTCTTTTTAGCGGTGTAAGGTCCGTAAGGCGTTGTGGTAAAATATGCAGCCGCCATTTTTTATCGGAATAGTTTTAAATAGCACAAAAAGGATTATACAAGCATGTCGCTTTGTATAGCCAATCAGAGCGCACGAAAATGGATATTGGTTACTTTGGTAAATACTAACATGTTTTGTAGTGTTTTTTGGCATAAAGAACACTCGTGATGTTTTCAAAATTGTTAAACAAAATTTCACGAGCACAGCGACAATTTTGCCAAGTTTTTCATTTGGCGATTTGAAAACACTGTTTTCCATTTCCGAAGTTTGCCAAAGTTTAGTTGAATAAAAAAATTGCAGCGGTGGCCGACAGAAAACAATTTTGTGATTCAAAAAAACATATACTAACAGCAGCCCGTCTTAATTTTACTTCAAAGTTTTCAACTTACAGAAAACCTGAATCAAAATTTTGTAGCAGCAGCTTGCAGAAACCTCAATCTCGCATGAATGAGCATGACAAGTGTAATTCAATTTCACAGATAATTCACTGAAAATTTCGTACCTGTAGCTAGAAGAAACTGTATTAAAAGTTTTTCAACTAAAATTGACTTTCGTCATTCTTGTTGTCGCTTTCAACATTGTCAGCTGTAAGGCTTTCATTTTTTTCAATCGAGACGCTTGCAAATGTTACGCCATTTTCTAAGAAAAAGCATTTGTTGCCATGGTGATTTTAAAATACCACTCTCAAGCGCTTGGAATACCACTCCTTTAAACCATAAAATTTCAAGATTTTATGGAACTATATTATAACCCTATGTTCCCCTATGTTACGCAACAACGCAGGGTACAAGAGCTGTTTGAGCTAACAGTTTCTTTTGCCACTTTCATTGAATCGAGTTTCGTGAATTTTTAGTTTCCAGCTAGCTGTGTTTCGTCAGTCTTGCTTCTTTTAAGGTCGATTTACCCGATGCAACGTTTGCCTACAACTCGCCGCAATATATTTTAGCCGTCATTTACACACGTGCAACTTTTGGCCTTGCAACACAAAAAATCGTGTGCAATTCTCTCAGAAAATGGTGAACACCCGGTAAACTACGCTATTAACTATTATAGCAATTGTCTTGCGACGAAAAAATCGCAGACGATGTGTAAAATCTGTGCGGGCCAAAGGAATGGTTGAAGTGAAGAACATATCGGGGCATTTTTTAGCAATTTTATGATAGATAAGGCTTGAAGACCAGGAAAGCTACCGAAGTAATCTTCGATTCGCATGGACACGACATCGTTTGAGGTTGGTCAGAAATTGAAACAAAAACATATACCGCAGGCCTCACCACTCAGATAATTTTGTTGCAAAAATGTCAAATTAAACTCCATACAACTTTAAAATATCTGTCAAAACTCTACGCCTTTTTTGAATTGCATGCAACAATTTTAGGCACAATTTACTCGAAACAATTCGTGTTGTATGTATGGCGTTAAGCGAGTTGCATGCAACAGTTGTAGGCAAAAGCTGTACTGTTTAAGTCGGTCTTTAGTTTGCAAAGAAAGCGTTGGCTCAATGTGTCCGTTGTTTTCATGGGATAAAAACCGTGTAATTTGAAATAGAAGTTATCTAAGAATGTAATGAATTAACAAAGAATCCCTTGTAGGTGTTTGCAACAAAATGTTCATCTGCTTTAAATTGTTGCATCTCCATGTCTGATGTGGAAATTGTAGCTGGGTCAGATGAAGGAAAACTCTATCACTGGGACTGTAGAAAAATGAGGTACGTGAGAAGAAAACTTTTTGCCTTGATGTTTCCAATACGTTTTTGTATGCCTTTACCATTGTACATGGGTCCGTTAAGCCCCTGTCAAACCACTGTGTTGTGACCTTGAGCAAGACACTTTACCTGACTTTCTCCAGTTGACTCAGCTGTATAAATGAGTACCAGTTTCTGTTTGGGGCTAACTGCGATGGATTAGTCTCCTCTCCGGAGGGTGCAAGTCAAAGACTCCCATTCGCTTAACACTACGTGGATTTAATGGAGCCGAAACCAATTGTAGAACTGCACACAGTTTGGGAATCCTGCTGATGAACAGTAACTGTTTTTATGTTTTAATTTCAATACAGTTTATTGGAAACTTGAGTTAAGTGCCAGCTTAGTGGACCACTTGGCTCGAGAAAGCTTTAGCTTTTTTTGTATATATTAAACTAAGTTTCTTTCTATTTCAGTTCTCCCCTTTCAGTCCTTCAGAGATCA
Organism: Hydrozoanthus sils; assembly: GCA_027575215.2. Classification (NCBI taxonomy): domain Eukaryota; kingdom Metazoa; phylum Cnidaria; class Anthozoa; order Zoantharia; family Hydrozoanthidae; genus Hydrozoanthus; species Hydrozoanthus sils. Next base: position 13,369 of record JAOBRD020801825.1, read on the forward strand.
AGATCACCCGTTTTGTCAGTTCGCCCGAATGGAATAGATACGTTCCTTGCATCAACCGGTGAGTGAGTAAATCACAAAGTTTACATGTTGAATCACGGAGAGCATACTTTCTACTCCAGACTGGTTCAGGTTTTGTTTCTAAC
>JAOBRD020801930.1:0-13510 GCA_027575215.2 Hydrozoanthus sils
GCCTGGTTAGCCCAGTTGGTAAGGCGCCAGTCTGTCGTGCGGGAGGCCCGGGTTCGATTCCCGGTGCCGGACTTTCATTCAGGGCCTTAAAACAACTGAGGAGAAGGTGCTGCCTTTGCTTTAACATCTGCAAACGGTTAGACCTTCACGTCTTCTCGGATAAGGACGTTAAACCGTAGGTTAGTCCCGGGTGGCGGGCCTCGCAGGAGACCTCGAGTCCTATTGCCTGTTTTCCCGTGAATCCTTGAGTCAGGAAGTTATAAAACCAAAACCAAAACAAACGAAATATTAAAGCACATTTGTTACGTTGCAAGTCAAATTTCTATGGCCAATTACCGAATCTTGCATGCTGATTGGCCGAAAATCGCTCAAATAACTTCCCTTACAGGACCAGAAAGTGATTGGACCGATTTCTCTGACGCGAGCGCGCCGAGATAATTGTTTCTCTTTTACTGATCTAAGCCTGAAGCCCTGTAATAATCTCGTTTGCTCGGTCTGTCGGGGAAAACATTTGCCCTCGGTTCTTCGCACTGATCTCGCTACGCTCGTTCTGCACTGTGAAATACCTCGGGCGAATATTTTCCCGGAGAGACTTCGCACTCGGTCATTGAGTAAGATTTGGTATGAAAATAAAAGGTTGCAAAACTCATCGACGTAAGTAGAAAAAACGTTAGTCCTTTGTCAACCCTTCATAACATAGCAACAAGCCATAATCTTAATGCTTACCAACAACGTCAACTTTACTTGTTCGTGATTCTTCACCTAGGCTACTTTGTGCACTGCATGAAAATAATCCAACATCTTCTGTATCTAACTTGGTCACGATCAGGCTTCCGTCGCTGTCAACATGGTATCTTCCACCAGTTTGGATCTCCTTTCCGTTTCGAGTCCACTTTAGGTTGGGCTTAGGAACACCGCTGACCGAACACTTAATCCGCAATGACGTGTGGTTAAATAGAGCCGTAATGTTGTCTCCGACATTCAACGAAACCGAGGTCTTGTTACTCAAAGGAATAACCTTGCCCTGATTTGGAACATCGATTGATGGTTTCTTGAACTTACCCACAATATCTATCTGCGAAGAGTGGCTGTCTTCTCCATCTTTATTTTTAACAGTGCAGATGTACCTTCCGCCCTCTGCATTTGAAGGCAGTTCAAGGGTCCCGTCAGACTCAATTTTTGCGCTAAATGATTTGCCATCATCTCTGCTCCATCGAACTTCTGGTCTAGGGACACCCGTGTAGGGACACTTAACTCGGACTGTGGTGTTTCTTGTGACTGTTACGTTATCGCCTACTGTCACAGTGACGGGGCTGCCATCACTGAGGATCTTGTTCCCTTTTTCTGGTTTAGTTATTCGTGGACTGATTGGGTCTAGCCATAATAAAGAAATGGGATGAACTTGGGTGCAGTAATCGACAATAAAATTTATTCTTTAGATAGGTCATTTTAGGAAGGTAGTCCTAAGAAAGACTGTACTTTAGGCAGCGACTGACATAGAAGTCATTGTAAGAGTTAAAAGAAGAACCTATCCATAAGAATATTAGAGTCTTGTTTGTGGAAGCTGACTGATTGGCTTACTTGACTCATACTTGTAGGCTTTTCGACACAATTATGTCTACAACCACCCCGACGATATTAGTAAACGTAGAATATACAGACATGGAAACCAACGACAACAAAATACTTTTTACAACAAAGCCTTTTGTCTCATTTTTCTGCATTAATGCAAATTCAACCAAAATTATAATATCACACTTTTGAATTCCTGAATATCTGCCAAAGAAAGTAATGAAATTCTGCTTGTACTTTTGATTGTTGTACCAGATTAGCAAAAAATCTTGCAGCCGCGCGGGACATTGTTTGCTTTGCTAACTGTTAACTTAGAGGAGTCTTGAGTGTTTACTAACCTACGACGTTCAACCTGCTTGTCCTCGAATCAGAGCCACGAGAGTTCTGCGCAATGCAAGTGTACTTTCCTGACTCATCTTTTTCAACTCGCTTTAGAATCAATGATCCGTTGCTAGAGATGACAATTCCTTCACTAGAAGTTAACTCTATATCTTTCTTTTTCCAGATGATCGAGGGCGATGGTAGGCCAGTAGCTTCACAATCAATAACGACAGTACTGTTTGTCAGGGCGGTGATATTATCACCAATGGTCGATTTCACAGGAGTGGTATAATCGGCAGGGATGTCTTTTGGCTTAGATGTTTTCTTTATTGTTGGCTTACCAAGATCTTAAAAATAATCATTTTAATACACGATTAACGACTCAAATAATGAATAACTGAGTCATAATTCGGTAAATGGTTTGAACCCAGGAGTAACAATAGATCGTAAGTTGAGATCGTCCGGGTAAGTGTATAGTCCTGAGAAGGATGTTGTCGACGCTAGTCACTTACATCGACAACAGTCCTTCTCAGAACTACACTTACTCGGACGATCTCACTATACGATATACTAATTCATAATTAGCACACCTCTCTACATAGCACGAATTGAAATGTGGATGTGCACAAAATATCGTAACAAAGCGAAAAAGAGTTTCGCTCACCAGACACAAACACCGTAGAAGTAGCATTGTCTTTTCCAAGAATGCTCGTCACTTTGCAAGTGTATTGCCTAGCGTGATCTGCAGCAATCCCGGTGATTGTTAGGGTACCTTCGTCATCTATGGTATACTTTCCTCCTGTTGTCAGCCGCTGACCAAACCTGCTCCAAGTGATAGTTGGAGGTGGAAATCCTTGAGCGGGACATTTGAGGTTAAGTACAGTTTCAGGCAAAACTGTGATGTTGTTACCTACATTGGTTGTAACTTCGCTCTTTTCGCTGAGAGGAATATTCGTTCCAGGCTTTGGAACATCTACTGAAGGCTTAACAGGCTCTGTAAAAAAGGTGCAAAAAGCTTTTGAAAAGGGAAAAAGCGACTTCAGAAGGCAGCAAAATTTTATTATTTTCTAATTCTTTTGAGACTATTGCAGACGCACCAAACACTATATTAGATAAACTTGAAAGTGTACAAAGCAGTTGTTCTGCCTTCACCACTGTTATGCCTCTGAAACCCTGACATGCTACTTAAACAACGCAAAACAGCTGAACCTCTTATACCTGAACTGCCTCAAAAACTGTTGAAAACCACCTGCAAGAAATAGTACCTTGGGCATTTTTCGAGCTGGCCTGCCAAGCATTCACACACATCAAAACACGCCAGATCAGGTAGGCTTTTTCAAACTTCTCGGAATGCCTAACACAATCCCCCCCCCCGAAAAGCGAACTAGTCAAAGGGAGCTGCTTACGTGGTAGATAAAAGTACGCCACGAGGACTGCGTTAAAGCGTCGTTGCAATTTTTTATGTCAAAATCTGGGAGATCTTAGACATAAACCGATCAGCCGGGTGTAGTTAAATCAGCAATGGCAATTTCTTCTTTAATAAAATGGGTTACCACGCAGGTCTTGACAAAACTTGAGCTGTGCAAGTGAACGTGACTGTCACACTCGACTTTTAAAACGGGCAATTGAAGAACAGAAAATAAGTGTTAGTTCTAGACCACGCAGCAGACGACCAATCACGTCGACATATCCAAATAGTGTTGTCGAAATTAGGTCGGCATACTATGACAATATTAAGTTAACACTGTTAGAGACTCACAGTAAGCTCGAGCCTCTTTCGCCGACAGTCTCTTTGAAGACATCTGACGACTCTAACCACATATAGTGCTAACAAGTCCTTAAACGCTCTTATAACCCATTCTACAACGTTTACAACACTGAGCTTTGTGGAACACTGCATCATTAGTTGCATGGCTAGACGGAGAGTTCTTAGACATTATATGAAAACTGCATTGACTTATAATAATCCTCAATTTACGTAAGAGGTTGTAACAAACCTTCCACTGTTAACCGACTTGTTTGATTGTCGCTACCAGCCACGTTTTTCACTCGGCATGTGTATCGAGCGGTATCGAGCGGGTGTAGTCTTCGGATTGTCAGCGTTCCATTAGCATGTATTTTTGCTCTCCCTTTTGCGATTACCTTTGCATCGTTTCTATACCACGTGATGGTTGGCGGCGGCTTGCCGCTGAACAGGCAATCCAGTGAGATGGTACTGTTAGGCAAGGCTGTGACGTCAGCACCAACAGGTGCAATAACCGGGCTACTCGGGGTTGCAATAGGAACCACCACATTTTTGTCTGGTTTGTTAATTTCTGGCTTTGTAGATTCTAACAAAGCATTACAAAAAAAACAAAGATTAAGCAGTGTACGGATCAACTTGGCCAAAAGTCACAAATATATAAACTTAAAGACTTCAGGTTGATAAGCTTAAATATTTCTTAATGTAAAAGTTTGAGAAAGCTTTTTTAAAAGCATTCACTCCAGTGAAGGACAAAAGCACCAAACACCAGCTCTCCTAAGCTTTACACGACAAATACTTTAAATAAATCGACATGTAATTGGTTTAGCAATTCAAGATACTTACTAACCGTCGCAGTCACAAACTTTTCTTAAAATTATCTATCTCATTGATTCATATGGGTTAGGGGCGGGACGCAAAACGTTTACCAAGAAAAACAGAAGTGTTAGAAAAGTTATGAAAATTAAAAAGAGGCTTTGTTTAAAGAAGATAGGTAGCTAGCTATAGCATTGAATCAAGTGGGCTTCTAAATTTACCAAAACCTTTCAGTAAGCAGGACCTCAACAAGGTTGACTTCGAGAGATTTGACAATTAAAATACCAGCTAATATAATGTCGGCTGATAGAATGACAACAGTGAAGCCAACATCGTTATATCAATAGTCGATAAAAACTAAGAGCTAGTGTTCTAAGTAATTTAGTAGAATATTATCGAGAATAGACAACAGAACTCAACCATTTTCAATAAATAAGGTTTGAATTTCTTCAAGTAATTAATGTTCATGATAGACAGCAGGTGTACTTTGCAGTTTGTCGAAAGAAATGTGTTTAATTAATGCTTCTTACCGTCGAAAATTTTTACATATTTTGTTGCTGCCTTCGTTTTATCTGGAACAGTTTTGGCAATTCCCGAAACGCCTGAAAATTTGTATCTCATACGCAATGTCTATCACCTGATAGAGCGTGTACGGTAGCCAACCAGATTACAGCACTTGGTGATCAGATTTCTACATATAAATATTATAAAACAACGTATCAGTTGCATCTTTGTAGACTCACCCTTCACTTGAACCACAGAAGTCGCAGTATCGTTACCAACCGGACTGTGAGCGAGACAAGTGTACAATCCTCCATCGGAAACCGAAACATCGTGCACGTAAAGTGTTCCATTTTGGTCAACTTTGTACTTGCTGTCATCTAAATCCAGCACCTCACCATTTTTGTACCACTGTAAAACAGGGACGCGTTTGCCATCTTTGAGCCATGTCCTCAAAGGAACTGGTAGGCCCGCGGCAGGACATCGTATAGTCATGCCTGTCTTACTGAGTGTGGTCACATTTGTACCGACGTCAAAGGTTATAGAGCCATCAACACTTTTAACTGGTTTTGACGGTTTAATCTCAATGGAAGGTTTTTGAGGTTCTAAATGGAAAGAAACATTTTCTCATTGTATTATACACAGTTATTGTACTATACACCCTTATTGTACAAAACACCTTCATTGTATTATACATCGTCATTGTACATACACTCTATTATAGAAATATAAAAGATCGCGCACACACGCGCAAGCTTTTTAACTCACGAAAAAAGTGCTTGGAGGAAAACGAGTCGCAGGCGAGTTTTTCTCGCACTTCTTGACAAAACTTAAAAGTTCACAAGTGTTCCTATCAATGAACAGAGCCAGTAAGCGAGTTTTATATTTCTTTTATAAAATAAGGCACATATAAATTCCCGCGATGACGTATGCAGGCACGTTCTATTCATATTTAGAGTGCAACAGCATAGCCAATCAGAACGCGCGTTATATTTCTTTATTTTATAATGTGCTATACACCATTTTTTTCTGAGCATTCAACCTGAAGAGCACTTTCTTTCTAACTTTATTACCCGGTAGCAAGTTTTCATATTGGATCATTTGAAAAATAGAATCATATAGCAAATATACTGTTGGACGTATCAAGCGAGCAGTTTGCGCGACGTGTTCCAGGATCTTAACCAGTGAATCGTAAGTTGGTAGAGGATCTGACTGGGCTTGATTCCCGTCTTTTTTACAGTACTACAAACCCTTATCGTACCATAAATCCTCTCTATGCTTTACACCCTCTCTGTAACATCTTGGTTGGAGGAACAAATGCCAGTTTTGGCAAATTTTCCGTACGCTTATCGAAAAATAAAATAAATTGAGCGATCTAATCACAAAATAACAGGAACAGCGTCCGAGAAGGGTTGTTGGTGAAAAGGATCACGGGAAGGAAGACGCAAAATGTTCCGCTTTATATTTTGTTTTGTAAGCATGAAATTACCTTTCACACGAGTTTCGTTTCCCTCGACTGTATACAAAATTTATTGCACTACAGATCGTCAATGTATATTATTGGTTTCGCTAACTCGACCGTAATCAATTCCTGGAATTCTTTCAGTACTAATTTGTACCATAGCAAAAGATTTCCAACTCACCGATAACTGTAACCTTAGTAAAAGCCATATCGAGTCCAAGGTAATTGTTAACATAACACAAGTACTCTCCACTGTCGGACGCCTTGACGCTAGGTATTCTAAACGTTCCATTACAGTTTGTGTCCCTTAACTCTTCTCCATATAAGGGCTTGCTGTCTTTTAGCCAGTTAACCCTGGGCTGTGGCACTCCCCTGGCCGGACAGTTGATCACCAAGGGGCTCCCTGAGAGGAGAGAAATGTCTCCTCCTATTGTAACGTTCTTCTCCTTGAAATCTCTCAGATCAATTTCGCCACCGTACGAAACAGTTATAATGGGCGCTATAGGTTCTGTATGTAAATCAGGTGAAATAAACAAGTTGTCGCCATTTGATCTCAGTAAATTTCGTCTGTTTTTAAAGTTAAAACCGCAATTTCAAATTTTGTGCAAACATTGTCTTTCCTCTCAGCCGCTGCTACTTTGAATTTTACCGAGGCATGATTCGTTTTACTGACAGCCTAAAAGCTAAAATTCCCGGCCTGCTTAGCGTTAAGCTACAGTACCACTTGCTCTTTTTCGTGATTGTCTTTATAACAACAAAACTATCTTTCTTTACCATAGTACACCTAATAAACAAATGTCAATCATGTCCCTGATCTATCCCCCATGTATCGATGCTTAAAAAAACCCTCTCATGAATGTGTCTTAGTATGCCGAGCGTATTCATTTGACTGAAATGTGTAACTCAAGTTTATTGACACACTTGCTTTTCTTTTGTCTGCAAGCTGTTAGGTGATTTAAATACTAAGAACCACCTTAAGCTTAGGATGCGAATTACCCGTGTCTTTTCTGTATAATACTCTCTTCAATTTCTTTCTAAAGAAAACAATCTACTTGGGTAAAAAGATGAAGTAAAAACAAAACAAGCAAAATTTGATTCAGTATCATCGGCTTACCAAACACTTTTAACACAGTGTACGCTCTGGCTCTTCCTGCAGCATTTCTTGCCGTGCACCGATATTTAGCGGTATCTTTAACCTGCAGATTTTCAATTGTTAACGTTTGTCCCTCAATTTTGAAGCGGCCCTTGTTCTCGATTTTAACTCCTCTGACATCCCAAGTTACTGCTGGCTTGGGGAATCCCGTTGTTGGACAAACAAGGGTTAGTTTGCGCCCCTTCAGTGTGCTGAGGTTGCTACCAATGATACTTTTGAAGGGTTGCTGTTCATACCAGATAATGTAGGCTCGTTTGGATGCAATCTTGGGGGATTCGTGTGCTACAAAGATGAGGTTAAAATACGTAAAACACATAAATAACTTGACTACTAAAGAAAGGTTTAAGTTACTGATAGGCATTCTTTGTTTGATTACGTGTAGAACTTAGTAAGCTTAGGATATCAGAAGAGGTTGAAGTTTTGGTTTCAAGTTGTCTTAACTTAGACAAATTATTTTTGTACAGATGAATGACCATTTTTTCAGCGGTTGAAGGTTCGCAATGCATTGTGGTAAAATATACAGCCTCAACCTATTTCGTAATGATCAATAAGCCAAAGTGAAGCCTGATGTTTTAACATGCTTTTGTTTGATAACGTTTAGAGTTTGGTAAGCTTTGAGGATCAGAGTAGATTAATTTTTCAAGTTGTTTTTGTACAAAGAAGTGAACGAGTTTTAGGCGTTAAAAGGATTTGGGTTTATTTACAAAAAATATTACGAACAAAAATTTATTTTATACGCAATTATTTCGATACAAGGAAAAATAATACTTGTGCAACTACACTCCACAATTACACAAGCGATGGCGACCTTACCATTGGCCCACAAGAACGCATAGATAGAATCTGTAAACCTCAAATTTGACACAAACAGAGTGTTGTTAGTACAAGGAATAGTTTTACCAACCGTTATCCTCCGCCACCTACATTTCGTAATGATCAATTAGCTAAAGTAAAGCTAGAGTATGCATATTAAAAGTTTTCGAAAGACCAATACACAAATTCAAACCTAAGATGGACACTCCTGTTGTTTCTGAGTCACTGCCGCCGATATTTGAAGCCATGCACTCATACCGACCAGAATCGGACGCCTGCGATCGCGCGATAACTAACGAGCCCTCGCTGTCTATCATCACCCGTTCACCAAGCTCGATCAGCTTGCCGTCCTTTTTCCAAAGAATCGCAGGCTTAGGAACACCAGAAGTTGGACATTTAATAACTACTTTGGTCTTGTCAAGGGTTTCCAACGTCATCCCAATGGTAAGTTCCTGCTGTTTCGGGTCTTTGAGTGAGCTTATCACGCCAGATTTAGGAAATATAACTGGTTTTTCTGAGTCTGTGGAGCAAAGAACAGCCCAATGATCAGACATTTGTTTTAAATTAGAGAGATACTCTTTGAACACATGTTTAAAATCTTAAATAGAAGTACATACCCAAAACAGTAATAGTGGAGGATTTAGTATCGCTTCCATAGATGTTTTCTGCTATACAAGTATACTCCAAACTATCACCCGGGTCGACGTTAGCCAAACTAAGTACTTTGCGACCGATGTATATCTTGCTAGTTCTTGAAAGGTTTGTTCCATTAACTGTCCACCTGGTGGTTGGTCTCGGGACTCCACGTGCTGGGCAGCTGATTGACACTCTTGCTGTAGTAAACACGGTTATGTTACTACCAACGGGTAGGGTGACGGTCATGTGACCCGAAGGAGGAAAGGTTTTCCCTTTTGGCGTCTCGATGACAGGTTTAACTGCATCTGTAAGCCACAACGAAGACTATTTAAACCCGATTTCCAAATTGTTTAAGGCGTTATCTTGGCAAAAATTGGCCAGCTTTATAGTGAACCTAAATCGTTACCCGGTTAGAATTTTAAGAAATAGATAAGCTTTAGTTTGCATGTTTGAGCCTATAACAAACAAAGTGCCCTGAGCGCACAGGCGTAAGAATACAGAAGAAATTAAAAAAGAAATACAGAGGAATGAGTGAAATGTCGTAAAGCCAATAAATTAAAAAAAATTATGTGCCACCTCACCTTTAAGAAACAAATAAATTGTTCTATAGCAAACTATTTCTACAACACAATGTACTTATTTTTTTCCAAGTTCTACGTTCATTTTGTCCCGTACCATTGTTAACCACTTCACCGCTGAAAACAGGCTGGTAACGGTAATTAATTCTTTACAACATTTCTTAGTCTTGATATTTGTCAAAAAGGGAAAATTCCTTGAACTTACTAACGACGTGGATTCGGGAGGTAGCAACAAATGAGCCTTTAAAGTTCTTTGCCTCACAACTATATGGCTCTCCTGTGTCGCCTTCGCTTATCTGTTTGATAACTAGGGAGTTACCACTAATCACGTGTTTGGAACCAGTAATGAGAACCTGGTCACCACGCTTCCAACTGACTGACGGCGACGGTAAACCGCTGTCCTTACAGACAAGAGTAACCTCCATTGTATTGTTAAGCAGGTAGAAAGTTGTTCCAATGGGTGCTGACACAGGTTTGGTTGACGGCCAAGTTATATTTCTAGTTGAGATCTCGATGGCAGGAAGTGTAGGTTCTGTGGAACAAATAGGATCTCATCAATAAAAAAAAAGCTTTTCAGTGGCATAGATAGAAAACAAATTACAGAAACGTATATACATTTTTATTAAATGCTACTCTTCCAAATCTAGAACAAAGAGTTTTCATAACGATTGGGCCGTGTTTACATGAAACAGGATCGAGTTTCATTCAGTAACAAGATTCCGGTGCGAGCTCGCTCGAACGGATGTGCACTCAAATGCAGAGCTACAAAAAGAGGAATGAAAAACTCGGAACAAGTTTATTCTGGACCGAAACTCGATCCGTTGTTATGTAAACACGTTCTTAATCGAAACGGTTTTCGATAGTCAATAAATAATAAATGTTCCGACCTTTGACAATCAGCGTGGTTTTCTCTGTGACGTCACCGATGGCGCTGATGGCAGTACACTCGTATTTTCCACTATCTGCAGTACTAGCTGCCTTAATGAACAGAGTCAGATTGTTCCCATTGGCCACTAAAGGTACTCGATCACGACTCCAGGTGAGAGCAGGTTTGGGGTTGCCACTTCCACGACACATAACAGTAACATTAGTGCCTGCTAATACGGTAATGGTACTTCCTACGGATGTGCTGATTGGTCGAGTGTCTTTCAAAGATACCACAGGCTCATACTTGGCGTCAATAAACGGTATTACCGGTTCTATTGGAATGTTAAGAGATTTATTGCTTAGAAAGTGTCAGCAGCAGTAACTATAAAAAGTGTCATACTCCCAACAATATTTTAGCCAATCACATTTCTATCAATTTCGTCATGTAGTGACTATAAAACATCCCAAAAGAGGTCACGATGAGACGGCTTGGCCTTACATTGGCTAAACTCTTCATCAAAATTCCAAAAGAAATAATTTGGGCCAGATATGCCAAAACCTGCAGCTACAGCGTTACAAAACGCAGATAAGTGGCCAAACACAATGGAGAATAAACCTTTGTTGCAAACACAAAATTGAGAATTTTTTTCTTAAGGAAATGTAGAAAATAGCATAGGACAAAAAATGTGCTTAAATTTCTTTAAAACTTTTGAGGAATTGGAAGGTTGGAAAAAGTTGATAAAAGAGTACGATGAGTTGCAAGACAGCAACCACCAAGAGAATAAAAAAGAAAAATAAGCAACACCGAACAAAAACCAAAATTACTCATAAATTCAAAAAAATGCATCCTGTTTGGTTGCTTTAATACTGTTACTAGGAGGTAACGACAACAAAGAAAGATTTATGTTTGCCTTCACGTCTGTCTTTTTGCCAGTCTGTCTGTTTGTTTGTGTATATTCTTGCATATACCTGGAAGCGTGACCGTTTTATTAGATTGCGTAAGGAAATTCGACCGAGTGTTCGTCTGTGTCTGTGTGTACGGTGCATGTTTTTCCTAAGCTTTGTGTTTATCCTGAGAGTGAACGGCATCCCTCCCAAGATACTTTTTTTTTTTTTTGGTTGTCCCTCATAACCCTTTCTCTGTTTATTCACTTGTGTTTAAATTCAATTGTGGTTATATTGTGCAAATTAAAAAATTAAGTTTATTAACGCAATAAACTTCCGAATTGCTAAATTGGTAAAAAAATTAAAATCAATCGTTTCTTTCCAAAAGTAAAGTAACTTTATCCTCACCAATCACATTGACTTTAGAAGACATAGAAGCGTTTCCGGCTATGTTTGATAAGGTGCAAACATATTCTCCTGAATCCCTCTCCTGTGCTTTTACTATCATCAAGCTTCGATCCTCAATCACGAATCGTCCTCTTGAGACCAATGACCTCGGGGTATCTTTGCGACTCCACGTAATAGAGGGCGGTGGAAATCCGCTGACCGGACACGTTAACGTGATATTATTTTCAACAATCGTTTCTAAGGACGCCCCAATATCTGCTTCAACGGGGATCAGCTCGTACTGGATGATCCTCTCAGGGGACAACGTTTTATATGGCGGTATTGGCTCTGTAGGGTTAAATACCACGGAAAACGTATATTTGTACTTATTAAGATTAAAAGAAGAAACTCATCTATAAATCAATAAATATAAATAAAGGTTAAAGAAAAATTAATTGGAAGCGGTATTCCCTAGACTGCTCGTCCGCTGTGATGTCACTTACATTATTACCGCAACAGTCGCGCTGATTTCAAGGTTATCGTTATTCTTGAGGAGTGGTGATCTTAAACATGGGTTTTCCCAGTTAATTATTTTTCAAGGTAATTTGGAAAAATTTATAACAGTGATTATAACTGCGATAAAAGCTATGTGGAAAACCCCATGTTGGCTGGTTGGCACGGGTTCGAATCCCTGTAGTGTCACTGCGTTTTTCACTCTTCCATATGGACCCTTTTCCTTTCTAAGCTCTCAAAGGAACTATGTTTGAATATTTGTTCAGCACTTGAAATCACTACATTTCTTAAATTGTAGTTAGAGAAGCTTTTCGTAAGTGTGCTGTAGATGGTTGGGAAAAAAGCAATAAAAAAACATATCATCGTTATAATTTTCCATTTTGAATTATAAAAAAATAATTATACCAGATGGGTATTAGTAACTGATTTCTTACCGTATACTTTTAGTGTAGCAGACTTTCTGTCTAAGCCAGCGTCGTTCTCCGCAATGCAAGTAAAGTTTCCAGAATCCTGCTTCTTGATAACTCGAACGCTGAAATGTTTCCCGTTGTTACTAATATTGTATGCTGTAGAGCCTGACAAGCCATTGTCCGTTTTCCATTTGTAGCTCGGTTTTGGAATACCACTGGCTCTGCACTGTATTTGTACAGGTGTATCTGTCAGTAGCTTCACTTTATTTCCAATTTGGACTGTTACCAGTTTACGATCGTAAGACTCCACAACATCGGGTTTGTTTTCTATCTCGGGCTTTTCAGGAGCTGCAAGACAGAATCCACGTTAAGGATTCGTTACAACTCGACAGGAATTCCAGCTTTCCTATATAAACTATGAACGATCTAGCAAGCCCCCCTCTCTCTAACATGCCCCCTTCCTAATACCACCCCTCCCCCCAAAAAAAAAAAAATTCCAACGTAAAGGCGAAGAAGCTATAACATTAGACGTATTGTGGCAAAAATATATTTTGTCAACTGCTATATCTGTTTCAGTTTTGGAAAGCTGCTAGTTATCAATGAAAGACACAGTCATTAGTTGCTATAAATCTGTTTGGTATCCGGACTTGGTGTGTTAATGTCTTTGGCTATTGACAACTTTAAAACAAGCCCCCCCCTCCCTCTCTCTGTCTATCTCTGTCTTTCTGTCTGTCTGTCTGTCTGTCTGTCTGTCTCTGTCTCTGTCTCTGTCTGTCTGTCTGTCTCTGTCTCTGTCTCTGTCTCTGTCTCTGTCTCTGTCTCTGTCTCTCTCTCTCTCTCTCTCTCTCTCTCTCT
>JAOBRD020802138.1:0-13508 GCA_027575215.2 Hydrozoanthus sils
CCCAAGTTATCCAATGGCGCAAAACAATGGTCTGGCTTAGATAATTTTTACGTACGAGCCTAGGGTTTGTCTTTTTCCTCTTAGCTTGTTTATTGACATTCAGGGTCTCTCCTTTGAGAACCCCTAGCCCCTTACACCTGTAGGTTCCAGGTAATCTTCTTCTCGAAATATTTATTGACTTGCCCGTTTCCCTCAACAAAACTCATATGGTTCTAGACCAGATCCGGCGTATTTTCTTCAAAGGCTTACAAAACAGTTTTTTTAATTTGATCTGGGCCCTGGTTGTACGAAGCCTGGATAAGCTATCCACCGGATAAGTGCTTTCTTTTTTCAGCAATAAAACTTTAATAAAAGTTGTTTGATACCATTTAAACCATTATTTTAGTAACCTTTCTACTCACTTAACAACTAGGGAAATAGAAATAAACAAAGAGTCAAACAATCTTTGATTTGTTAGTGACGACCATTAGCTTTTATCCAGCGGATAGCTTATCCAGGCTTCGTACAACCGGACCCAGATCGGAAGGGGGTTGTTAGAAAACTTTTGCTTCTTGAAAAAGGCATGTATATTCAAGAATAATTTTGGTGTACAAGCCACAATGTTTTACGGGCTCAGAAAGGTTTTCCTTTAACAACCAATATTGCAATTTTACTTTCTTAGTTAGACGTTTCACACGCCAACAGAATACATTCAAGTATAGTATCCCATTTTAACTTTTTATCTCCTTTAACACCCTAACAGATTTGGGAAGACAGCTATTTGCCTGAGAAACCACAACGAAAAGCTATATTAAAGGTTCTGGACTATGTGTTCTGTGTTGCCTTCACGATGGAGATGTTACTAAAGATAACAGGGTTCGGGATAACAAAGTATTTCGCGTCAGCATGGAATTGGCTTGATGCTTTCATCGTCTGTGTAAGTTGTTCCTGTTTCTAACATTGCTTAAACATAACAAACTTAGAGTACATATGAAGCATAACTTTTATCACTTTTCTGGAAAAAACGATATTTGAAGAACTTAATTCCGAAGTTTTACAAAACGAAACAAACAAATGTATGATACAATGATGGCCCGGTTCCTCAAAACTGCAATTAACTTAACCCTGGATTAAGACAAAATTCAAACCATAATTTCTTCATAATTCAAGCTTTGTTTTGCTTATAGAATACTGATCAGATTTACCAATAAAACAAACAGGTCACGTGGTGTCATCATCTCTATCGTCATAATGACCATTATTCCTCTATTCCATACACAATGTCACGTGGTGTCATCATCATTGCCATCATGCCAATCATTACCTGTATACCATACGCGACGTCATAATGTCCATCATTACTGTATACCATACACGATATCAGCCCAAAGCAAGTTCCAGAAGGTTGGAAACAGGAACATGGTTTAAAAATTAACCCTGGGTTAATGCTAATCGGGTTTTGAGGAACCGAGCCATGCATATTTACAGATGGCAGTTGTATTTAAAGTTAAGTAGTAAAGTTTTTTATATTTTTTTAAATTGATAGCCCAGAAATATTTTTAGATTATGCAAATTGCCAACACATTTTTGTGATAGAAATAACTATTATCATTTTGTGAATCTTTTGTGAAGCTCTTTATCATTGGATAGGAGTCTAACCTCACCAAAAATGAACTTCTGTTGTTACTCACCAGTAATAATTGATATACCACACCAGTGATCAAAGTTTTACTTTATAAAAGTCTAAGTTTCTTCTAATTTTTTGATGATAAACATGATTTGATGTCAGGAAACCAGAACACTTGGTTCTTAGGTAGTATCTGAGATCTGAGGTTTTAGTGATCCAATCAGAACCTAAAAGCCCGTAGGAGAACGATCAGAACACCTAAGCCTGTAAGGAACCAATCAGAGCACTGAATCGAGGCTTATACGGATCCAATCGGAACACTAAGGTCGCAGGAACCAATCAGAACACTAATGTTCGCAAAAGACCAATCACACTACTAAAACTCGTAAGGAACCAATCAGAGCACTGAAGTTTGTAGGGATCCAATAAGAACCCCAAAGCCCTTTTGGGACCCGATCAGAAAAGTAAAGCTCGTAAGGAATTAATTACAGCACTGAAACTTGTGCGGATCCAATCAAAACACTAAATCTAATATGTAAGGGAATAATCAGGGCCAAGTTGTTCAAAAGACGATAAGCCCTAATCCAGGGTTAATTACCATGACAACCAATAGGTTTTGTCGTGGTTAACCATAGTACCTAGAAAACTAAAGCCCGTAAAGAACCTATCAGAAACTTAATTCTCGTAAGAAACCAATCAGAACACTGAAGGTCGTAAGGAATCGAACCAATCAGAACACTGAAGCTTGTGAGGGACCAATCAGAACACTGAGGACACACTATTGTCTAAAAAGTTTAATGCCAAACCATTGACCGGATAAATGCTTGTTCCAACAGATTTCTATAGCAAGTTTGGGTTTGGAGGAAAACCTTAATGCATTTCGCGCTCTAAGAACGCTTCGATCACTGCGACCATTAAGAGCTGTGTCTAGACTACAAGGAATGAAGGTATTATTGTTTTTCTACCTCATCTCTTTATTTATCGTCTGTAAATATAATTAACAAAGTCGTTGTCAATACAAATAATCAAAACATTTTCATGACCAAAGAGTAATCGTGAAACTGTTTAAAGATAACAAAAAATGTTTTTAATTTAGTTTGACGTTGGTTGCTTTGTCTCTCAAAACTCGATGTTGTGTTTGGTATTTCAGGTAATAATAAATTCGTTACTCTACTCCATTCCCGGTATCGGCAACGTGCTCCTGGTATGCCTGGTGTTCTGGTTGATATTCAGCATCTTAGGTGTTCAGCTGTTTGCGGGGAAATTTTTCAAGTGTATATACTCGAATGGAACAAAGATTTCTGAAAGCATTGTACAGAACAAAACCGTATGCTGTGACCAGAATTACACCTGGACAAATTCAAAAGTGAACTTCGATAATGTTATCAGAGGGTTTGTTGCATTGTTTCAAGTGGTAAGTTTTGTGTTTATTTGAACATAATGAATCTAACAACAGGGTTATCTAAATAGCTGGGCTGGAAAACAGTTCACCCTCTGGTTCTTAGAACCCCTTGTGTTTATTTTTGTAGCAAAGATTTTGATTCAATACGTGATTCGCATTAAACAGCTCAATGCAAAGTTTTGGTATAAAAGAGATGCGGTAATGCATAAGATCACAAGCTCACCTACAACTTGCATTTGGTGTCCTGAAGACCGTATCGGGGCAACACGAAGCACTGCTGACGGTGCATTTTCCAAAGCTGTGTCAAAACTTTGGAATAAGCTTCCCGCTTATATTCAAAACAGTTCTAGTCTAGCCAATTTTAAAATCTAAAGATTAAAGGGAATCTCTCAAAGTCACATCAGTATTTAGTAAAAATGTCTTCTGTGCCATACTGTGTTGGTAAAATGAGTAAAAACAGCCGCACGAAAACTCGAAATTAAAGTGTTTCTGCACACGTGACCTATGACTCAGACATGAGAGCTCAAGTGCACAAGTTTGAAAGCCATGAGTGCAGGCTAAATCCGCCTTTCACAGTGTTTGAGCAACCACCGGCCCTATACCGATGAACCATGATTGAAAATAGTTGAAAGTGTTTCGCAAGCAAGTAACGCAGCGCCAAATTCTCATGTCTACGTCGTTTCCGGCGATCGGACCGTCGACTTTTTATCGTTGTTGTGGTCAATTAAATATTGCAAATATAGCAAGACTTCTAAAAAGGTCATTTTTATGGTACAAATAACAATAACCAGGGAACATTAGGATCCCTTTAAAACATTTTTACTTAAAGTATCTTTTGTTTAAAGAAGCTTTTATATTGTGGAAATTGTTTTAAAAAATATTAACAGTATCTTTGAGTTTTATTACAAAAAGGCACTATAATAATCTAATTATTTGTTTATAATGCCCCTGACGAGAGAGAGCATAAGTCGCTTTCTTGAAATAGCATTGTAATGCTTATGTGATCGAAACTTTGTTGTTTTCTAATAATTCTTGCTCAGCTTTCGCAAAGAGCCGTTTTTAGCTTGGAAGTACAAGGACCTTTCATCTATTTTATTTGTTGATTTTTAAAAAATTTACATCGATTTTACCTTAGCTGCGAGCTGCCATGCACCGAAAAGCAATTTCCATTGTATTTGGATACTTTCTTTGTTGTTTTCGTTAATTTCTTAAGCTTTCCTTGTTCTGTTACCTACACCAGGCTACTTTTGAAGGATGGATGGAAATCATTGAAGATGCTGTTGATGCCACGGAGGTAAAGCTTTAAATTTTTTTTATCTATTCAGTTTGTTAATGATAAGGTTTTCATTCCCCAACCAAATCGCAAAATTTAAGTACTGTAATATGTGGTAAGTGTAAACTCTCAGGAGGAAAGAAAAAGCAAGGCAATTTTCTCTACTTGCCTTTTCCTATTCAACCCTAACCCTAACTTTTTCCCTATCCCCCAGCAAATTGGCCATTTGCAGCAAGTGATCACGTAGTACATATAGTGATATTCTGCTGGGCAAAGAAATGCCACAGATTCCACTGGAAAATGTAAAACAGAGAAAAATCACGTGTAAATCTAGTTAATTGTGCCTTGTCTTGGAGTCTGTGACATTCCTTTGCCCACCAGAACATGATTATTTGTACCATTTGATCACTTGCTGCAAAAGGCCTAAGTTCTCGGTAACGTTTTTAATTAAGAGAAAATCCGAGTTCTTTTAAGCAGTGGTTAATTACAGGGTGACATAAAAACTTGGGAAAAAACCCATGTAACTACAGTGCTTCTGTGATATTAATGAGTTTAAGAGTACGCCAACATCGACAACGACGGCAGGAAAACAACAGTGAATACAATAGCTGCACGTTGGAATGCACCGTGCTGGGCGAATTTTTTTCTCCTGCCCACTTCCCATGCGCATCATGTTCTACGCACATGGAAGTAACGTATCACTCGAGATGAGTGGAGGCTGGTGTAAAGAAACAGAAAGGTCTGACTTGGAGTAATTTTTATCAGGCGAACATTTGCGAACGAAAAAAAAACATATACCTATTTAATGCAGAAGAAAAAATCGGGTCTTGGTATTTGTGACCTGGGAGATTGAATACTTTGTAGTGTTTTTGAGTCCTTTTCTTTTGAAAAAATGTAATGAAAAACTCGGAGCCAAAAACTCCGTAACCATGATGTTCACTGATAGTGATAAACAAACAATGCAAAAGAATTCACTAGTCTGACTGAACACACTACAGTACTCGTTGTAGCAACTGGCACGATGTCCGTTTTCATTATTCTCAGCTAACCAGGTTCAGCCAAACAATAAATTTAGTTACAGGGTGTTTACATGTCTACCCTGTAAATATGTCGCCGTAGTGTGAAACTTTGTATTATACGGGTTTTTTTTAAGACACTGAAGTCTTTTAGCTGATAATAGTTGCAGAGCAAGCGCGTCTGCGGGAATCCGCTTTTTGTCTATTTGAAGTTATTAAAATGGCAGCTGGATTATTAAGACTCGGTAACGGTCGTGGTTTAATTTTTAAAACAACAACAGCACAATCAGGATGAGTTCTACACTGTTGGGCTAATCAATAAATACAGAGACACGAGTGAACAGTGTGCCACGGTTTGAGCACAATTCATTTCGATAGACAATACACCACACAAGCGAATCACAGTATTTTTTTTATTTAAAGGCGTCCCTGAAATTGAAATCATTTACATTCCCAAGTAGCGTTACAGTAAAACTGCGAAACAAAAAACCAGAAAACCAATAAAGAAAAACGAGAAACCTTTAGATTAATTAAACTAATTCAGTAATTAAAGTAGAGACGAGTAACGAGCTTGTTTCGAAAAGCTTAAAATCTCACACGCTGTCATTGAAAACACTGCGCTGCCAGTCAACATTACTCTTTAAATTTCATTGATCAATAATTTTTTACTTTTGCCACTTCTTTTAACTGATATATCCGTTGACATTTCTCTTGTTTCAAACAGCTCGCGCTAAAGCATAAGTTGCTTTGGGCCAGACCTTTCTGTTTCTTTACACCAGTCTCGTCTCATCTCGAGTGATACGTCTCTTCCATGTGCGCAGAACACGATGCGCGTGGGAAGTGGGCTGGAAAAAAATTCGCCCGTGCTCCTTCACGCCGTCAACGTGAAAATTTTGAAGTTTTGAAGTTTTAGGGACGGCAAACTAGCGTAACCTACAGAAACTTTTGTTAATCTTCATTTACCTTTAAAAAGATCACTTTCATCCTTTTTTATTCACAAAGTGAAACTCGGGCAAAAGAGAAAGCAAAGTAGCTATACTTGATCGACAATGGCAAGCAAGAAGTGAGTTTTTTATAACCGTTGTCGTCGATGTCGCCGTCCGTTCTTCTTAAACTCTCTACTTACCATGGATGACGCAACAGCGTAGTACAACAATGATTTGATGTAACATCGAAAAGTATCTAATGATTGTCAGTTCTGATAAGCTAGCATCTTCCATTTTGTGTTTCCTAAGGTCAATCAACAACCTAAGGCAAGAAACAACCTCAAGGCCTACATTTTCTTCGTCGTCTTCATCGTCATTGGAACATTTTTTGTATTCAATCTCTTCATTAGTGTCATTATAGACAAATTTCAGATACTGAAGTCAAGGGTAAGTCAACATCGATAAGTTTTTATCGCTCTTTTGCTATCAAAATACTTTGGTTTATGCATTTTCATTCCTTATTTTGAATTTTTATTTCACCCTTAACTTTTATTTATGCAGGTCCTGTAGTTATTTTTTACTTTTCAAAGGGTTTTAGACTAACAACCAAAAGCTTATGTTTTTAAATCTTCAACCTGAGAACATTTTTAATATTTTCAAAATTGATAGGCTAGTGACAACGATAATGATAAAGACGATGATGATGTTGATGAAGATGATACTGATTACAATGATAATAACACAGCAGACAAATTATAGGCGGAATTCGGCCATCGATTTTATTTGTATTTGCCCTCCGTTTGACCTTCAATTAGAAATGGCAACTAGTTCATCACGCGAGCAAAAATCAAGATGGCGTGTTTACAAAACGAATTTTTGCGCGCGCGAAGTCTTGAAAAACTAAAATAAGGAAAGTAATAATTTGTCTGCTAGATTATTAAAAAGTTATCGAATAAGTTCTCGTCAAATTTCGAATAAAATCACTTGTCTTTTGGCCTAACTCTGAAAGAATTCGAGTTAGACCAAAAGACGCGAGATTTTTTTCGAAATTTGACTCGGCCTCATTCGATTACCAATAATAATGGTAATTGATAATGATTACAATGATAATGATGATGATAATGATAATGATATTAACGATAATGAAAAGGAAAGTGATAATGACGATAATGAAGATGATTACAATGAAAATGATAGGTGTTAATGATTACAACGATAATGATAATGATTATGTTTATGCTAACGATATTGATAAAGATAATGATAACGACGATGATAAAAGCAATGATGATGATACTGATACAAATAATGGTATAGATAATGTAAATGATGATAATATTGATATTGAAAATGATAATGATAGTGATAATGAAAATGATAATGATATCGATAGTGATAATGATAAAAATCGAAGTTATGATATTTGAATTGTTAATGATGACGATGACGATAATGATAAAAATACAGCGGAGTTACCTTTTTATAACATAGAGGGCAAAATTACTTTGAGCTGATTGGATAACAACGGGGGCATTTTTCTTAATTCAGGGCAAAATTACTTAGCCCTGATTAGTCGCTGGTATACTTCCGAAAATTTCCGAAGCTTTTCCGAAAATTTTAAAAAGTCTCAAAATTACCATAGAAACATTTTCCGAAGATTTTCGAACGTTTCCGAACACATCCGAAGGTTTCCGAATGCTTCCAGATGTTGCAAAGATTTTATTTTACCTACAGCGGTTTTCCAAGGAACTTGCGACAAATGAGATAAGTTATGCAACACTTTCTTGTGGGATCCCGCGGACAACGAAGAATTTTGCCCTCGATGTCATAAACAAGTAATCGCCTGGTTCCTCGTAAAATTTAGGATTAATATCACTTGTGTTTTTAACTTTTTCCAATTTGGAAAAGTTGAAAACACTCGTGAAATTAATCCTTAATTTTACTCGGCCCCATGCGATTACCTTTACTAATTGTCGACCTATACACACACAGGACATTAATCATAGCCTTTTTTTGGTTGAGCGCATTGAGCATTGTAACTGAACATGCAGGCTGTAGGTGCTTTTTAGAAAACCTTCTTTCTTTTTTATTTTCTTCTCCTTTTTCGTATTATCAGTGTTATTACTATAATTATAACATAGAGGGCAAAACTACTTCGAACTGATTGGATAACAGCGGGGACATTTTTTCCTACTTCAGGGCAAAATTACTCGGCGCTGATTGATCGCTGGTATAGTTCCGAAAATTTCCGAAGATTTTCCGAAAATTTGAAAAAGTCTCAAAAATAACTTGGAATCGTTTTCAAAAGACTTTCGAAAATTTCCGAATGTTTTCAGAGATTATAAAGATTTTTATTACATCTCCAGCAATTTTCGAAGAAACTTGGGTTCTCGTAGGATACCGCGGAGAATGAAGAATTTTGCCCTCGATGTAATGAACATGTAATCGCCTGGTTCCTCGTAAAATTTATAGGATTAATATCACTTGTGTTTTCAATTTTTTCCAATTTTAGAAAAAGTTGAAAACACTCGTGAAGTTAATCCTTAATCTTACTCGGCCCCATGCGATTACCTGTACTTATCGTTTTCACAACTATCATCGTTCGCCATATTTTTATTACCAAAACTTTGAGGGAAAGTAAGTACATGCTTGTTCAATCTTTCTAGAACTAAACCTTTTTTTCACTACCCTTAATCTAGTATGACGATAGCATTGGCTTGTTCCTCACTGATAACCAGCGCAAGTGGGTAGGATTACTAAGAGAGGCGGTAAAGAAGAATCCAATTGAAGAGTACAAGAAGGGCAGGCCTCAGGTAATACTGCATGATTCGTTATCACTTATGCTGTAACAACTAAAAACATTATAACGATTGATAACAGTCTTTTCAATACCATCAAATAGTTAACACTTATTCTTCTTCAATTGAGGTGGATAATGGCAGAATATCGTGTTTAAATATATTAGCGAGGCACAAACTTCCTATCAAGAAAACAAAAGATTTTTAAGAAAAAAAACCCACCTTTATTACATGTTTGACAGTTTGTCAGCTAAAGGTCGTAAATGGCGTAGAATAGAATTTTTTTAGGCTGTTTTAAAAATTCCGTGTTTTTAAAGTAAAATTTTTCAATATCGTGATCCAAAACTGTCGCGAAGCGACTACTTCCGTCCGCCATTTTGTTTCGGTCTCATTATCTACTATTTCGCAGGTAAATATTGTCTTACAACATTATTTCTAAACCAATCAAATCGCGCGTAGCCTAGCTGATACAAACTAATACTCAGTATATACCAGATCGACTATTCTCGATTTGATTGGTTTAGAAATAGTAGATGTGAGATAATTGAGATAATATCTACCTCCGAAATAGTAGATAATGACACCCAAACAAAATGGCGGAGGAAAGTAGTCGCTTCGCTCGTAGTAGATATTCTGCCACTATCCACCTCAGTTGAAATAGAATAAGTGTTAATTATCAAGTTTACATTAGCGAAACAAGGAGACCGCGACCGAGAAAGAATCAAGGAACATATTAGAGACGTCGAACCAGCTAAGACTAAAACCTCTGCAGTAGCTAGACATGCAACCAAAACCTAGGCATTCAACCAAAACCCGGGCCATTGCCCAGACTGGAAAAGAATCAAAAGTATCGATCGTGATGAGCATTGGTATCAACGTCGAGCCAAAGAGGACATTCAGATCGAGCTATACTCAAACAACATCAATAGCGACAGCAGCATTGAGATTCCTGAACTTGGAAGCCAAAAATCCGAAAACACGACAGCAGAAGGCTTTAACCGACTAACCAATCACAGCAAAGAAGGCTGCCTACACGATCCGCCGACGAGTATAAAGACAAGCCATCATCCAGT
Source organism: Hydrozoanthus sils (assembly GCA_027575215.2). Classification (NCBI taxonomy): domain Eukaryota; kingdom Metazoa; phylum Cnidaria; class Anthozoa; order Zoantharia; family Hydrozoanthidae; genus Hydrozoanthus; species Hydrozoanthus sils. The sequence continues at coordinate 10,095 of JAOBRD020802138.1, forward strand.
CTACACCATCACTTGATGAAGACTAGCAGAAGCAGTCGACACGTCGAGTTCATTTAGTTAAGACCGAAATTATGAGACAATCGAAAAAGGATCGTCTTCTTATTGATCTTCTACGAGAAGTAATCCCTTTCACTTTAGTACTCCATATTTACATTTTATTTCAAATCTATATTTCATGATTCACAAAGGTTTCCCGTCGCGTGAATGTACTGCGTGAGTGAAACGATATGATAAAAGTAGGTGCTGATACAAGAATGTGCAAGTTAAAAAAAGGAACAAAAGAAGGAAAGATTAAACTTGTATAATGGTCCAGGAAGACGGTCATAGCGGTTTTAAAAGTACCTGAATTAGTTAGAATCAGTTAGAGAGTTAGGTAAAGCGTTCCACTCTTTAACTGTTTGGGTGAAGAAACTGTGTTTGTATACATTAGAGGAACTGCCAAGATTGATAAATTTTTTGTTGTGGAACAAGGGGGTGATACGGGATTTTTGTTTTACATACGTTGGTATAGAGATGGTGCTTCTCCGTTAAAGGTCTTGAACATTATTGATAGACGTGAAATTTTCCTTCGCTGAGCAAGTGTTGGCCGTGAGAGTTCTTTGAGTAGGTTTGTAACTGTCCCTGGTTCTCGATAGTATTCATATTCGAGGTGTCGGCGCACGAGCTAGACCTGTATACGCTCTGCTTTTGATCGATTCTGAGCAATTTTAAGGGTTTCACCACACAAAGCCTAAGGTACGGTTTGCCTTGCCAACAACGTTGTTACTGTGCCGACCCCAGTTTAGATTTGGGTCAGTTCGACGCCTAAATAAGGGTGGTTATCTATGGCTTCCATAACTGTCCCCTGCATCGAATGCTGGTATTCTAGTGGTTTTCTATCTAGAGCGATGGATTCTTATAGCACTTTGCATTTATCGGCGTTAATTAAAAGACGTTTGCCATGTTTTATTATTTATACAAAGCATTTCCAATCCATCTTGTAAGGCAACTCAATGTAATGCCAACTGCGCATGCGAGCTTGCACGATACACTGACGGTCACGCAATAACTGAAACTGAACCGCTTTTATTTTACTAGGGATGGTTTCGCGGTCGGTTATTCGATATTGTCACAAGCAACAGGTTCGAGATCACCATGTTGGGCGTCATCACATTGAATATGTTGTTGATGATGATGGATCACTACGGCCTAACACAAAAGGAGAGGAAAGCCTTGCATATCCTTTAACCACCCTCTCAGTCCCAGTCAATCATCATCATCTAATTTCTCCTTACAAAACACAAACAAAATAAAACATTTTTAATAATAATAAAATACGTTTGGGAGCACTTAGAGCCTGTCTCAGCGCTCTTACAAAGTTAAATTACAATAAAAATTGAAACTAAATACAAAGTACTATTGCACATTTACAAGATGTCCAAAAGTAAAAATCTTAATAGTGAAATGAAAACGTTTTTAACTGACTTTTGAAAACCGATAATGTTTCTGCCTCTCTGATTTTTAGGGAAGAAGTCAAAACAATGGTATTTTTAAGGAACCCAATTTTGTCAGGGGTGGTGGTGGGTGGTAGGCCTAGCCACAAGTTGCCGATAAGTTCTTAAAAAGTTGCCAAAAAATTGCCATTTTTTCCAAAAAGTTGCTGAATTTTCAAAATGTTGCCAAAAATTTGCCGAATTTTCCAAAAGTTATAAAAATTCACTCGCGTTTTTTTTTCACTTGTTTTGGCTGAAATTGTTTTTTGTTGTGGTATATGGCGTGTTTTTCATGAAAACATTAAAATTAACATATTATGTATTAACAAAACCTTTTTCTATAATATTTTTCTAACTCGAGTGATAATACCACAGACTATACAGTATTTCACTGTTTCAACTAACATACCAAATTGAACAAAACATGGCAACTGGAGAAGCTTGTATTCCTCCTTTAGATATCTCATACTTGACTTTAACGCAAACAGGTGGTAACCTCACAACACTTTTGTACTGATAATTGCAAATTTTTAACAAAATGAAAAGTTGCGATTTAAATAACCGCTGAACAGATTTATAATATTCTTTCGTTTCAGTTTTGCTTTACAAAAACATTTTTTTTTTCAGCCTTGAAACAGTTATTTACACAACAACGCGCTTCTTTCTCTGCTCTTGGTTGTAACTGAGGACTACTGAAGCCTCATATAACCTTCTCTAGGGCTGACACTTGTTGATTCGTATAGAAATTCTTCATGAAGCTAAAAACTCTTTCAGCAGAGGCAGAGCTCGGAAACTTGTGCACTAAAAGAACTTTCTTTACAACAGAAGACCAGTTAAGCAGATTTGCTTCATTCCTTGCCTTTAGATTCACCTGACTTGGAATCATTTTAACTTACTAGTTGTGTCCGCCAACTTGAAAACGGCGGTAGACGGTAGTGACTCTACAACTTATTCACTACAGCTACAGTGTTTCCACGTGATACCGCTGACGTCATAGAGTGGTCTACGTGTATAAAACAATTCCCTGGGGCCCCCTTAGGCCATGGGAACTATTCTACAAGATTCTAAAGAGACTAAAGGGTCAAATTGCACATCGAAAGATAAAAAAGGAGTTGCAAAATGGTAAAAACATCATTTTAAAAGTGCTGAAAATCTCGGAAGTTACCAAAAATCTTAAAAGTTGCCGATAATCTGAAAAGGGGCTGAAAATCTCAAAAGTTGCCAAAAAGTTGCCGGGCAACTTGTGGCTAGGCCTAGTCGGTGGCGGCACAGACTCCCTACCCCACCCCCCACCACCTTTTCAGAGCTCAATTTCTCAAAACCTGATTTAGGGGTATTGGTTTTTATTGCATTGTGGACTCCTCTCTCCACAAGGAAGGCGTTGGTGCAAGCACTTTATCAATATCTATTTTATTGAACATGATATTTGCTCCTGAAATTCAGCCTTTTTTAAAAAAGGTGGTGGGTGGCGGCAAATAATACCCGCCGCACCCCCCTAAATTGGGTTCCTTGGAAATACCATTGTTTGACCTTTTCCCTTACTGGCAGACTATTCCATAGGTTGGGCGCGGCGACAGCAAAAGCCCTCTCTCCGTATGTTTTAGTTTTACATCGTGGTACAAAAAGAAAGTTTGCGTTACTGGATCCTTGACTTCGAGACGGCTTATAGGGAGTGAGAAGTTCAGAAAGATAACCAAAGGCTAAACCCCTCAAATCTTTAAATGTCATAAAAAGTGTTTTGAATGTTATCCTATTTCTAATAGTTAACTACGTAAATCCTGAAGGACGGGAGATATATGTATAAAACTTTTTGTATTGCATTTCTAGCGTTTTGATTGGTTATTTCCTTTAGTATACTGTTTTCATTAAAGTCCCTATCAAGCTTATTTTTTTAAGTTCCAGATGAAAAGTAGAACCCTTTAATAAAAGTAATTTTCGAAAA
>JAOBRD020802244.1:2110-13508 GCA_027575215.2 Hydrozoanthus sils
ATCAATTCCGGCAGTTATTAGAGACGTTAAACTTTATTATCGGGAGGGGATTTCCATGGATCAATTCCTACAGTTATTAGAGACGTTAAACTTTATTATCGGGAGGGGATCTCCATGGATCAATTCCTGCAGTTATTAGAGACGTTAAACTTTATTATCGGGAGGGGATTTCCATGGATCAACTCAGGCAGTTATTAGAGTTGTTATACATTATCATCGAAAGAGGATCTCCATGGATCAATTCCTGCAATTATTACGAATAATATTATACATTATTATCTGGAAGGGATCTCCATGGATCAATTTCTAGTTATTATTTACAGATAATTATACATTATTATCGGGAGGGGGACCATGAATCAATTCATGCAGTTAATTTAGATATTATCCTTACTATCGCGAGGGGATCTTCATGGATCAATTCCTACAGTTATTACAAATAATTCCTTATGCTTTATTACACCTCGCACTGTACTCAAATTGAGACAAAAACCATCCTGCTTGGTATTTGTTTGAAGAAAATTCATCGGATCTGTGGGCTTAAGTTCTGCTACATACTGAATTACCAAACACTAGATAGGAGGTAGTACCCAAGTATTTCAAGTATAAAAAGCAAGTTCACCTCAGCAAGTTCAGTACTGTTTTCATCAGTCAGACTTGTCACAATACAGCGTACCGTGTCATCCCTTGTCCTGTTAATGGAATGGGCTGCTTTTGAGCTAAGCAAGCAATTAATACATTCCACAGGGAAAAGACCCTAAACTTATCCCGCCAATTCCACTATAAATCATGTCGTCCGTTGTCCTGTTAAGGAATTTGACTACTGTTTACCTAAGCAAGCAATTATTAGATTCCACTACCAAAAGATTCTGAACTTATCCCAACAATTCCACTACAAACCGTGTCATCTCTTGTCCTGCTATAGGAATGGAATGCTATCTACCTAAGCAAGCAATAAATACATTCCACAAGCAAAAGATTCTGAATTTATCCCCCCATTTCCACTATAAACTATGTCATCCCTTGTCCTGTTAAGGAAATGGACTGTTATTTACCTAAACAAGCAATTGCAACATTCCACCTGTAGGCAAGATTCCGAACTAATCCCGACCATTGCACAACAAACTATGATTAATTCATTGAGCCTTAAACAATGGAAAGAAGTTCAAGTCAGGGCCTATAGACATATACTGAATACTTTATACGAAACGAGGGCCCATCTAGGTTAGGTACATTTGGCCTCTGACAACAAAATGATTGACTGAAATTGAGTCTTACTCTCGGGATGACAAGAGACATCGTGATTGTTTACAGAGTTTTGGTTGGAGTGGTTGAGAATTGAAAACAAGCCAAATTTTGCTTGTGTAGTGCCTTTCTGTATATAATTAATTTGAATGAACAAGCAATGAAATGAACTTTTTCTCTATAAGGGTCAAATAACTTTTATGCCTGGTCTTGGAGAGTTGGTTACGAGAGTACCTGTATCATATTTCTATATACACTCATTCGTCTTTCCACGCCAAAACACTGCTCGTTCCAAAGAAGGGGTAAAACATAATAATTATGGAAATGAAGTGTAAAAAACAAAAAGAAGCAGGAGTTCAAACGGTTATGGGGTCTTAAGTCTACCAGTTTTTCGCCAGACTTTTACACCGATTAATGTCGTTTTCCAATGAGTTTCATTGCTTTGAACCTGTTTTATAACTGGTACTCATTGAAATTTCAGTAACTACCTGAGGTATTGCTTGACAGGCTCACAAACATTCTCCAAGATCACCCCTGTGGTGTCCAGGACTCTCAGTCCACGAATAGCAGAGATGTACTGGGTTAGGATGTCCGACGTATTAGCACCTGGGTGTAGCAGACGTGTTTCGAACCTGTTCAAACAGGAAACCAGTTTAACTAAAGGAAGGCGCCAAAAGAGTGAGATCGAGGCTAACTTGCAATTACACACATTCTTCAACCCAGGTTGCCAAGGTTTTCGCTCTTAACTCTAACAAATACAAGTGTCGATTTCTTGAATCCAATGTAATGTATTAGTCGAGTTTTGGACAAATACTGCAACTCAGATTGGCAGAGAACGTATAACTGTCCGTTTTTCCTGAACGCAAATAATTATCATGGGATGACAACAGTTTTACAATTTCGTGTGATACGCACCTCCAAAATGTTTGAGACCCCGCCCACCTCACGTCAGAAACCACTGGGAGTTAAGTTTGTTTAAAAGCAAAAGTTGGTGCTAGAAATGGTAACAGTTGAAACACGCTGACGTTGACCCCCGACCCCGAATGTCTGATACCAACAAAGGGATTGCAAACAAAGTATCGGGGAGAGAAATGTTGAGCCTCTCCAAACGGCTGTTTCTATGGTAACAGTTGAAACACGCTGACGTTGTACTCACGCTGAACGAAGCGACTTGATTAGTTGGCTCCTAAGGTCTGTCTTCTCTAAACATTCCTTATGCACAAACATAAAAAACGTTACTCGGAGAATATTATGATTCAAATGCCAATGTTTCGTCAGTTTTTTTTTTCCACTATTACTTTCTTAAAAGCTAAATAACGGGCCAGCATTAAACATGTGCAAATGTTCCTTCATCAAACAATGAAAAACATCATTGAGTTATCAATAAATTCATCATCTCATCTGTACCATGGACAAGGTTAGAGTGCAGAGGGAAGTGGGAGAGATCTTCAGTTCATCTACTGTTATAACTTTCAAGTTTACTAAATCGGGAGCTTAAGTAAAAAAGAGAAATAATGAGAAAAAGTATTAACTACTTATTTACAGAAGTTTTGTCTCGCTTTTTTTTAATTGCCACAAATACTATAAAACTCATGTTTGTTGCTTCTCTCTAGAGAAACCAATAAAACAGGATTAGCTAATACCGTTTCTCATAAGTTCTCTCTTTTATCAAAAAACATCAAAAGTACAGAGCTCGACAAGTACAATGAAGTCACCTTGAGATCGTTGAGAGCGGGGAGTGACTCAGGGTACTCGACAATGATGCTGAACAGCTCTTCAATCCTGGACGAGAAAAAAGCAACATTTTTACATAATTGTATTCGTTCAAACCTACTATACATAGCTCAAATCCATCTAGCCTAAAGCTACAGAATGAAACTTGACTAAAGAATGGCTGTACTTAAGTTTCAATTTCTTCAACAAGCGATGGAATAACCATACACAAGCTTGGAGCTAAACTATCAAAAGTAAATATCAACATCAATATTGTAATAGTGCTACTAACAACAGTACTAAAACTATCACCTCCCATGAGTGGTTCAGTTCAAAGTATGGCAAGTTGACTTGCAGTTGTCATACAGAAATGACAGCAAAGTGATCTCAAGATCGGACCACAGTAAACAAGATCTTCTACGGCACAGTGTTGTTACCAAAATCTAATGATGAAATATACACAGTTTACCTTAACTCGGCAAAACATTTGTACACAAAATACTGCAGTCTCGGTTTCCACGTTTCAAGGAGACTTTCACCTTCATTATCACAACATTCTTCTCCTGAAAGGTATGAAAATGAAAAGTCAATGCACCTCAATGAAGACATTTAGGGTATTTCTTCTTTATAACACTATATTCATGCCCAACTTGTGAACTACAGTTGCTTTTCTTTTGAGGCATCGACTTTCATGTTATGTCAAACAAGATAACAGCGGCATTCTACCAACAACACATTTCTGTTGATAAAATCAGTACTAGATCGACTGATCAAGGCATCATAACACCCCATACCTTGCTTTGGAAGCACAATTTGAAGCCATCCACATAGCTCACTGTCAAGCCATTCCAAAAGGGAATCGAGAAATGATGCTTCAAACTCGCCTTTACAATTCTTCTCAATCCAACTCTTAATCTGCAGTTTAAAGTGGGCATTTAAATCTGATTAACAGCTTGCCCGAAAGTTATTACAATACTTTACTACTTAACAACTGACATAATGGTAAACAATAGTAACAGATGTAAAACAAATATAATATATATGAAAATAAACGCAGAGAGTTTAATTTTGATATCTGAATTGACAAAAGTATTCCATTGTGAAAACCACATCTATCATGTAATTGAGGGCGAAGTCATCATTAAAATTCCTCACATTTGTGAGTACAAATGAGGAGGGGCTGTGAGATTTTCCTTTATTCTTCATTCAGTGTTAACTGCTGGGCGAGGTTTTGGGGAGGTTTTATTCTGTTGACCAACTAAGATGGGGAGGGTTCCATTATAGTTTCCAGATTGGGAGCACTTTGTTATGTTAACCAACTAAGACTAACAGGATTCAATTGTGCTAACCAACTAAGATTGCTGGGGTTCATTATGATGCCCATCTAAAATGGGAGGGCTCAATTGTATGGATCAACTCAGATTTGGAAGATTCCAATGTGATGACCAAATAAATTGGGAAGATTCCATTGCGATGACCAACTACGATTGGGTAGATTCCATTGTGATGACCAACTAAGATTGGATTGGTTCATTGTGATGACCAACTAAGATTGGGAAGATTCCATTGTGAAGACTAATTATGATTGGGGAGGTTCTGGACATTGTGATGACCAACTAAGATTGGATAGATTCCATTGTGATGACCAACTACGATTGGGAAGATTCCATTGTAATGAACAACTAAGATTGGGAAGGTTCCATTGTGACGACCAATTATGATTGGGAAGGTTCTGGACATTGTGATGACCAACTAAGATTGGGAAGATTCCATTGTGATGACCAACTATGATTGGATTGGTTCATTGTGATGACCAACTAAGATTGGGAAGATTCCATTGTGAAGACTAATTATGATTGGGAAGGTTCTGGACATTGTGATGACCAACTAAGATTGGGAAGATTCCATTGTGGTGAGCAACTAAGATTGGGAAGATTCCATTGTGATGATCAACTAAGATTGGGAAGATTCCATTGTGATGACCAACTACGATTGGGAAGGTTTAATTGCGTTGACCAAGTAAGATTGGGAAGATTTCATTGTGATGCCTTGCTCTATATGGTGTTTATTTTGACGAATACTTAATTTAGTGATCTGTTTAAAGCAAAATTTAGCTACTGGTTATAATATAAAAAAATGTTTTTACATTTATTAAAAATAAAAAAAACTGACAAGTTGTTCTAATGTTACAGACTTGATATATTGGTTAATCCGGAACAAAAACAGAGCCAATGTTAGCTTCTTAACATAATATGGAAGCTCTAACAAACCTACTGTTGTATACGGTTCGAAAATAAACATTTTAATACAGTATGTTAAAGTTATTCCCTAGTTTTGCATTGTGCATTCTCACTGTGCATAATTTCTCGCCTAAGCTAGAGTGTGCACATTAAAACTGGCTGCTTTTTCTCTATGGCTAGAGTTCACAAGAGAGGTAAACCGACATTCTCTCATAAATGAGCATGGCGACCTATAATTTTTTACTTTTCTTTTGAGTTATGCAATAATTTTCTTCTTGTAAAATAAACATAGAGAGATTCTCAGTGTTGAATAAGAAACAATTGTCAGAAACGTGACTTTTAGAAGCAATCGTGGACATAATCATAAGGAATCATAAGGGATTACTGCTTATAAACAAGGTGCTGTTGCTCGAAAACGAGTGTGGGGACCCCAGATTTTTATTTCAAAATTTAAGTTCCTATAAGAGAAATAAATAATAGGCAAAGTTTGACAAAAATCTCAGTGCAGGTTCTATTTCAGTGGAATGACTTAACAAGTTTAAGGTTATTCAAAACTATAATATACTTAAAAACAAAATGATTTTCCCCAAATAGCAACAACCAAACCCTAGACGAAAGTATCCAAAACTTTCAGCAACTCTTACCAGCTCACATATTACTTTTCCCATCTATAAAACAAACTTCAAGAAAAACCAGTCATGTCTTATTTTTATAACTTTAAATTCTTTTGTTTAAAGAAATTAGCTGCACTGTATTTCCTACCTCTGCATGCACAACTGAAACAAAGGCCTCTCCAGCAACTTTGTGCAACAAACCAAGTGATCTAAGCTGTTCATTCAACAATGCAAACTGAGAAAGTATTTCTTCACATGAACATCCTTCAGACTCCTGTTCACATGCGTCGCATGTAATGGATTCATCGAGCTCATCATCATCCAACTCTGTTTGTGATTTGAACCTCAAGTAAGTATTTTCCAAACTCTAGAAATACGAGTAGTTCTAAGAATAAATGCTTGAGTAGCAGACAAAAGGAGGATTGATAACTAGGCTGTGTATGACAGACAAATGGATTGAAACAAAACATGCTGGCAGGAATCAATGATAGCTGCAGTAGATAAAGACATGGAGGCGGATTATACCTTCATCATTACATTGCCCTGCATCAAACCAAAAAACTTTTCGAACAAAACAAAATGGTGTTTATTTAATAAGATAAAGCTAAAAGTAGTGTTAAACAATTTTTTTAAGCAAACTGCTATATTGATGAATAAAATAAAAGTCAATGAAAGAATGGTAATTTACAACAATGCAGCCAGCCAGCGATGAACCAAAGTTAGAGCTAATATATATAATAATATCACCATATAACATTCTAAGGTTTATTAGGAAGCCATGCTTAACACTGAAATGCAAGAGCACAGCAAAAAGTCAAAATGAAAAGATTAACTAAGCAACGAGCAAACTTAGTTTTATACTGTAATTCATATCTTAATAAGGAAGCTTAAGAGTTCAATCTTGCAACTAAACTAGCTTATCAACATCTAACTTCTCCTTACAAAACTCAACAACTGTTTGATGTTTACTGTAGTATAAAAGTTATAAAAACATACATGTAGCAAACTAACTAGCTTTAAATAAAAAAATCTTCATAATTGGTGAAAAGAAAATTTAGCTTTTGGTTTGGAAAACTTAGCAACACACTTTTATATAGTATTTGGGAGTAAAGATGGTCACCTCTCTCTCCTCCTGATGTAGCCATTTTTTTCCTTGCTCTGCTGTTCACTTTGTAATAACACTTGAAAGCCTTGCTGTAAAAACTCTCTACCATGATCTTGAACGAATTTGGTACTTCGGAAAATATAATGGCTTTGCAGGTGTCTTGGAACTGTAGTGATATATTCCTGACAGCAAAGAAACCATGAAATGACTCATTATTTTGTTTAAAGGAATCCTTTGGTGTACAATTGTTTGGTCTCAACTAAAACTTTTGTTAAGTTTAAGTCTATACCAGCTGCTCAAATTTGATTATTCTGTGCATACATGTATCTGATATCAGTCATTTCTGTTTGATATTTTCCATTTAAGGTTTGAATTTTTTGTGTGCTGCCATTTTGAAATGTATTTTCGATTGCAGTGTTAGACCCCCTTCTCATTCACTGTTATTGATAAATCGAGAGTGGAGACTAGCACTGCAATATATGTAGTTTTTCTTTTCAAAAACAGTTTGGTTTTAAACCCAGCCTTCACTACTGCAGCCATTTGGAAGTAATCTGACTCCCTGGGGGCTCATTTTGCAAATCAAGAATTTAAAGTCAATTTTAGTTTTCTATTTATATTAAAAATCTCTGTAAAAGCTTGTTCTGATATTTTTAACACTCCATGTTTGTGAAAACAAGAAGGAATGTTTATATGGATGTGAGCAAAATTCAGTCGCTTCTCTCTCCTCCTGAATAAGGAAAAATTATGCATGCAGTAGTTTGGGTTTGATAGGCTAGATGTAGAAACAAGTTGCAAGCAAAATATATGTTCTCTATAGCAAGTCAAAAATTAAGCTGCTATAGGCTGCCATTAGGAAGAAAGTCACACTTCTAGCCAGTGTTTTTGGCTGCCCTGTTCGAAAGCCAATTAACTTTAATCCAGGGTTAACTCTTAACAAAACCTACTGTATTGGTTCCCATGGTAATTAACCCTGGACAGGGCTAATTGTGTTTTGAACAACTGGGTCCAGTTGTGCAAGGGTTAAATTATGTTAACAGACAAATTTTTGAAACTATCTTAGAGCTGTAAGAGTTAGGTTCACATACATTACAGCTGACTACAAAGTAGCACAGGAATTAGTACTGAAAAGCCTTGATTTAATCAGGCTTACAAGTTTTATCAAGTATGCAAGAAAAAATAGTTGAACATGAAACCAGCTGTGAAGTAGTTTAAGTTAGTCAGTCAGTCTGTAAGTTAGATTAGGTTTCTTCATACACAGAGGGCACTTTTTATTTATTCTGCTATTGTAAAGAAAGATAGCTGTTTATTTTTTGGACTGATGATACTCTTTAGAAGAATAATATTTGTTGTATTGGACACTCAGCAAATCAAAAAAATATTTTTCAATCCCTATTGTTAAAACCAAATGACATAAAAGATCTCTTAGCTTGTTATTGGTTTGTAAACAATATGAGTCTAAAAAAACTCTTGCTGAGGGTCAAATACAGACTGCCTTTATTAAAATCAGGTGCACTGAACTGCCAACTTCTGTGGCTAACTTAAAATAGAAGTTATGATTAATTAAGCGTTATCATTCATTAAGTTCCTTTAAATTCCCTTTTTTTTGTCAGTTGGCATGAGATGCCGGGTAACAGTTCTAGGGTTTTCCACCAATTTTCTCTTAAGACATTGCAGGTGCCAAAACTGTAGCAGCAGTTGCTTATGACACTAGTTAGTGGTGGGGAGAATGTTTACATATGTTCCCAGGTTTTCTGTAATACAACTTGACAAGTTGCACGACGTTTGTGTCTTTTTATTCAAAATGATTGGAAAAGTTCAGCTCTTAGGGTTTGCTTAAATAGCCTGCTGAATGTGCCTTACCTAATGATTTCTGCCATTGACATCATAGACATTACCACTGATAGGCATTTCTGAGCCATCGTACAAGAGAAGAAAAGCGGATTTCAGCAGCCAGTCATTTTTGCCGTGAATATCATTGGTTTCTCAAAACAAAAAACTTAATACTTTAGAACTTCTTTTAAGATGTTAAACAATTTGATAGTTAAGAGAAAAAAAATTGTCTTTTTTACTTCAGTTCTCCTTTAAGTTATGATGAGAACACATTGCGATAATTATAAACTTTGTCTGTACACCCTACCTCACTGGCAGAGAAGATGTCAACACCTCCAAGAAATCTATTACTGGTTTATACACAACCAACTGGTTAAACAACTCTTGCACTGCACCTAGTAACATCTGCCAGGACTTACACTGGTCTTCATCAGACTGGGGAAAGTTTAACAAAAGAAAAAAGGTCTTATATAAAAAATTGACAATAACAATAATAACCACAGGAAGCCCAAGCTACGAGTTTGTCATTGAGAACAGATTTGTATTGGATGTACAGAATAATGGGTTTCAGAGTTTCTCCATTTCTTTTAATTAGGGAGAAACTCTGATATCTGACAGACTTTACACAAAGTTCTAATGTTCTCCCATACAAAGTCTTACATATTATTTTGTACCCCCCATACAAAGTCTCTCAGTGACAAACTACAAATTTAAGTAGTAATCTAAATTAACACAGGAAGAGATAAATGACTGTGATAATGCCAATACAAAAGAAAACTAGAACAGTTACTGAAGATCATGTTTGCCTCACAACATTAGACAGCAAAATACAACAGCACATACTTTTCTTCCTCTCAACCTTTTTTCCAGAGCATTCACAAAGAATACATTAACCTCCTTACCAGATCATGCAAACACTGTCAAAAAACACTACATATCACTAATATATTGTGGTTTTTTAATGTTGTAGATCATAAAAACTTTTTTTAGTTTCAGATTAGTTTTTTTGCATACCTTTACTTCTAAGACAGGCCCTCAGATATTATGTCCGAGGAAAAATGGAAAATTATGCAGCATTATAGGGCTAATTATGCAGTAAATTATGCAAAGGTATTATGCATTAAATTTGCACTGAGATTTCTTTTTTTTGCAGCCATTTCTTTGCCATCTTCTTTATTTTCTGCATCACTTGGCCTTGGTGTACTTTGACCACCTTAAAAAAACTCGATAAATAGTTGTGATGATTGCTTTCGCTTACCTCCCGACACCATTTTCACTTAGCTATGTGCTCCAGATACATTACATTTTGCATATACAAAGTAATCGTCATTTAAACATAAAAACAGCGACCTGTGCCTGTTCAGGCTCTTTGAAACAAAAGTTAATTGTACGAATGAACCTGTGATGAAAAACACCACAAAAATCATTTCAAAAATGATTATTACTAACCGAAAGTTTCATTATTTTACTGGAAGAAAAAGAAGGGTTTAAGGTTTAAGAAAAATCAGGAAAATCTTTTAAAGTAAGCTATTTTTTCTTTCTTATTGTGTACTTAGTAGTACGATTTAAGTGGGATTATGCAAAAATTTGTGAATTATGCGGCATTATGTGATTTTGAGTCGATGATGCAGGATCACATGATCGCATTTATAATATCAGATGGCCTGCTAAGATTGTTCAAAATTCTTTCAACAGTTTTGAGTTTCAATGGTTTAACTTAAAATGAAAAAGTGATAGTATAATTCGGTTCTCACCCATACTTAATAATGCATTACAATAATCCTTACCCAAATCCTAACCATTACTCCTAACCCTAACAGTGGTTTTGAGAATTTTCAGTTGTTCATAAATATTAATCAATAATCAATATTTTGGTCTTAAGATCAATAGCTTTGTATGCCTAATTAAGTAAAGGTTTTACAGAGATTTAGCTGAAGTGACACTATAATTATAGAAAAGAATCATCACTTGTATCCTACCACATTAGAGGATGATGAGAAATGTTTCCAGAACTGCAATCGGATTCCTCTAAGGTTTGTTTGTAAAACATCTGCAAGATATCCAATCTATTTAGCTAGAAATCTTGACATTGATCATCTCAGCCCAAGGTTTTCACCCTTTTACCCTTCTCAAGGATAATGTATGTATCAATCATCCCCAGGCAACCCCCAGGCATTTGAACTTTTGAAATCGCTTTTGGTCAAGATTGAACAAGATTGGTGTTCAAATGCCCGGCCATGTGGAAAAACTTGAGTTCAAATGTCCCAGCCCCCATTGCACGTAGATCTGTTTTGAAGAGGAAAATGAGCCCAAAGTGCAGACATAAAAAGAAGTTTGCAAGTTGTGTAATATTACGGATATCAATGTTAGAATATCACAGGTACGTTTTATAATTAAAATGTTAGCAAATTTAAAGCCTAAAGGTACTTAAATTCATCATACAGTAGGAAAACAAACAGATGCGATTTAAAATTTCTTTGTACTTGCAAATGCTGGCCCTCCCGCTCTCTTTGGTTCAAATGCCCTGCCCCTCCCCCCTCCCCCCAGGCACTTTCTATTGTCAAATTCCATGGCCCCAAGAAAAGATTGCTGTCAAATGCCCAGGGGTTGCCTGGGTGGGGGGGGGGGTTGCTGAAGTTTCGAATTGAACA
>JAOBRD020802353.1:0-11338 GCA_027575215.2 Hydrozoanthus sils
AGATTGAAGCAATTCTCCCATGAATGGGAAACAATAACCTCTGATCGTTATGTTCTTGAAGCCGTCAATCATTACAAAATTGAATTTAGTAGCCATCCCGAGCAATCTCGAGTTTTTCGCGACACTAAACTAAGTCAACAGAAGATGCCTGGCATGGAAGCGGAGATCAATAAACTTCTTAAAAAGGGAGTAATAGTTGAAAGTTTACATGAAAAGGGAGAATTTGTCTCAATATTTTACGCCCTAAAGAGGACGGAAAATTAAAAATGATTTTAAACTTAAAATCTCTCAATGAATCGGTTGGCAAACAACATTTTAAGATTGAATCCGTTCGTTGTGCCATAGATCTCTTGAAGCCAAACTGTTACATGGGGACTGTGAATATTTGTTATGTATACTACAGCAACCCTGTTGACAAAGGTGACCAGAAATATTTGAAATTTGCATTCAACGGGAAATTGCTTCAATTTACCGGTTTACCTTAGGGTTTGTCATGTGCCCTAGATGTTTCACCAAGGTTATGAAACCTGCGCTTTCCACCCTAAGATGTAAGGGTCACTTGAATGTTGGGTATATTGATGATATTTATTTGTAAGGAAGTTCTTATGAGGAATGTGAAAATAACATTGCTGATACTTTTGCCTTGCTATCTAAGTTGGAGTTTTTTATTCACCCCGATAAATCCATTAAAAACCCTGTTCAAAGAATTCAATTCTTGGGGTTTGCTCTTGGTTCAATAAAAAATGTCGTGTAACCTACTGATGACAAAAATAGCTAAACATAAAGGAATGTGTATTGCTCTTTTACACAAAACAGAAATCACTGCACAGGAATTAGCTCAATTCATTGGGACCATCGTATCAAATTTCCCAGCTGTGAAATATGGGTCCCTCCATTACAGGAGTCTGGAACGGGACAAATTGTCTGCTTTAAGGTTTAATAAGGGGAATTTCGTGGGTAATGTAGCGCTTTCCCCCAAATCTATTGCAGACAAAAACTGGTGGATTAACAACAGTGACTCTGCTTATAATGAAACTAGTCATGGAAACCCTCAAGTTATATTAATTACTGATGCCTCAAAAAAGGGGTGGGGCGCGGTTTACAATGGCCAGTCAATTGGGGGCCAGCGACTTTCCACATAAATTACTTAGAAATGTTTGCAGCATTTCTAGCACTCAAAAGTTTTTGCAAAAATAATAGCAAAATACATATCAAGATAGAGTCTGATAATACTGCTACTGTGGCATATATGAATGAAATGGGGGGTACGGTATCAGATCGCTGTGACACTCTTACCAAAGAAATCTGGTAATGGTGTATTGAACGTGATTTGTGGCTCAGTGCAGCCCATATGCCCGGCCGAGATAAAAAGGAAGCTGATGCAGCTTCAAGGCAATTTAATGAGTCTATTGAATGGACATTGCGGCATGACATTTTCACTGAATGCCATTGAACAGATTTGGGGGTCTTTCAATATAGACTTATTCGCCTCTAGACTTATTGCTCAGCTCCCGTGCTATGCATCCTGGAAGCCAGACCCAGGTGCAACTTATGTTGATGCTTTCTCAGTATCATGGGAAAATGTAAATTTCTATGCATTTCCTCCTTTCAGTTTGATTCCGAAGTGCCTAAAGAAGATAGAAGAGGAGAAGGCAGATGGTGTGCTAATCATCCCAAACTTGCCTACACAGCCATGGTACCCCAAGTTATTACATCTTCTAGTGGACCATCCATAACTCTTACCACTAGAAGAGAACCTGATTCAGAACCCTATAAACTTGTTCACCCTCTTTGGTTCAGACTTCATCTGACGGCATGCAGATTGTCAGGACATCATTTCAAAAACAGGGAGTATCTTATGCAGCTGCAGACATCATCCTCAAGTCATGGCGGACGGGTACAACCAAACATTATAATGTCTACATCAGAAAATGGACTCTCTATTGCAGTGAACGGAACATCGATCCCTCTCTTCCTTCTTTAGGCCAAGCGTTAGATTTTTTGTTGGATCTTGTAAACCAAGGTTTGGGGTATAGTGCAGTTAACACAGCACGTTCAGCTCTTAGTTGTGTGATTCCCCAAACAAACAATGTTTCTTTTGGTGCACAACCACTCTTTATTAGGTTTTTGAAAGGTGTCTATGAAATGAGACCTAGTCTACCCAGACACACAGATACTTGGGATGTCAAAATTGTCCTACAATTCCTGGCTAGCAAACATCCGCAAGATAGCCTGTCACTTAAGGACTTAACATTGAAGGTGGTAATGTTAACTTCATTTTTGTGTGTTCAAAGGGGTCAAACTATTCATAACCTGGATCTCAACGCAATGACAGAGGAAATGTCATCTTTTACACTTGTTATTACTAACGTTGTGAAACAATCAAAAGCTGATACAAAACAGCCTGGTATAAAGTTTAAAGCATATCCACATGATGAGCGACTTTGCATATAGTCACCCTACTGAGAGAGTAAATTAGCAGAACAGCACCTAGAGAGGTTTCGAACTCGCAGTTATTGTGTTACGTTAAACCATTCAAGCCAGTCTCACGAGACACTGTTAGACGCTGGGTAAAAACTGTTATGGAAAATGCGGGAATCGACACAAAAAAAATTAAGCCTCATAGTACCAGACCAGCTTCAACATCAGCGGCAAACATCATATCAGTTCCTATAGAAGACTTCTTATCATCAGCTGGCTCGAAGAGTGACTATAATTTTGCCAAGTACTATAACAAAGATGTAAACGCAAAGCTCTAGGAGTCCTGGAGTCTCTTGCCTAGTTTTTATACTATGTTGTTGATTAAAGTCTGTTTACATGGTAATAGACTGTATTCTTTAACTAGACTTGTTAAAGACTCTTTGCATGCATAGCTTCGAAATCCCATGTGATCCCTCATTGCGTGACAAGGTAGAATATAAAAATTAATCGAGACTTACCTGGAAGTTGCAATTGAAGCTTGACTGGGATTCTACCTTGTCACCAGCAATAGGGGATTACATGTCACCCTCTTCCCCTGTTATATCAGGGTCACTCTATATTCATGCAGTAAGTTGTCTTTTAAGAATGCTCCGCGCAGGCTCAATGCTATCTCATGTAATCCCCTATTGCTGGTGACAAGGTAGAATCCCAATCAAGCTTCAAATTCCTGGTAAGACTAGCTAATTTTTTATATTTTGTTTGTACTGTAGAGACATCGTCTTAGTGGCAACCCAAGATGAGGCATCGCGGGCACTAGCCGCCCTCGTTGACGGTCGACAAGCTGCGAGAAGTATCGGATCTAGAAACCCGAACATGTTGCCATACAGAGCGTCTTATGCTCTCATTGGGTACAAAGGATTCCCACGACCTTCTTGGGCAAGGGAGAGAAGGAGCAACCGTACAAAAGGGCCAACTGTGATTACTTCAATTGTTCCCTACAACGGATCCTTAGTTCCACCACCTCCAACATTTGGTCCAATACGTAAGAATCTTGTTAATTTTGGTAGAAATTACTTACCTGAAGACCAAGAATGATAACATTTCCAGTTTTTCTTATAAATTTAAGAGCATACGGATATGACTATTATTATCGTTACAGCTAAATTAGAGCGTTTAACTTACATTTTAGATCTATTAAAATTGACAACACTCTGCAGTATTTGAAACATAGAGCAAGAGGTTTAACACAGGGCTTGCCTAAAGGTCTTCCTTTTCAAACTTTTATTGTAAGCTATTTACGATTGAACTTTGGATAAATTGTGTTATTTAATTATTACATAATATGTTAGAGTGTAATGCAGTACTAGTTTTCAAATACAGTTTTCAGAATTGTGACAAGTTTTGTTTTTGCAGCAACAATAGTGAATTGATCAATAGATTAACAAACAAAGTTTGCTTTTTCTAAACCGCTTCAGGCAAGAACAGTTATTGTCAGAAAAATTGTATTACTCTTGGTTTGTAGCTCCATATCGAAAAGTCGGTTGTTTTAGAGCCACAGAAGAAACAGCAATAGCGTCACTGGAGGGAAGTGACTCTCTGTTAGACGTCTGTTACAAAGCAAGGTCAAAAGCCATCGACAAGTGCGCGGTTGTGGCAGCCAAGAGAGGATTTCGGATGTTTTATATTCAAGATGGTGGCAAGTGTTTGTCAGATTCCACAGCAGAGCTCAAACACAGCAAATCACATCCTTCCTTTGATTGCAGGATACACGGCAAAGGAGGGCCTAGAACTAACAATGTCTATATAATCGAAGGTGTGTGTTTTTATTTGAAATCGAATCGAAATACTTGACACAAATTGAACAAGTTAAAACCCATTTTCTTAACAAAAATTTCTTCAGAACTGCTTGCGGGCCTAGACCTCGTCCTTTAATTATCTGCATAGTAATAGCTCTTTCATTATGTTTCATGCACCGATCAAGGAAAACCTAACAATTTATCTTCTGTTTTCAGCTGGAATGCAGAAATTAGATTTAAAGAAACGAAATTGATTATGACGGGACATAAATTGTGGAGCTTGCAACAAAACTACGAATGAACCAATTGACAAAACCTAACTTAATTATCAGCCAGTTATTTCTTCGTTGGAATGATCGAATAGAATTGGACGTTCCAACCAGTCAGTTTTACAGTACGAAGCGCAACAAATGCTAATTTTTATTGCTAGCTAAGACTTTTTTATTGCTACTCTTCTTATAAGTCCTGAAAATAATTTCCTACTCATATTTCAAAATGATATTTTACCATCTGAAAGATTGAGTCGTTTAGCTAAAATTGTAATCATGTTAGTATAAAACTATTTTAAAGACAAACATAGATGTAAACAAATTGTCATGTCTTTAAAACAAAAAAGGCTAGCCAGTTTTCAGTAAAACCAACGAAAGTAATTGCTGCTGTTATTTAAGCGCTTAGAAATTATGTATATATATGCGTTGTAAAAATGTATATTTATGAACTGTTATTATTAATATTATATTATCAATATTATTATTATTATTATTATTATTATTATTATTTTATTTGCTTATTTTGAAGCAGGTCTTGGTTAAACCTGCTCCTGCTGGACTGCAAGTTCGTCTCTAATTCTTCTTGATCGGCATTTTCAGCTCTTACTAGCTAGAAAGACCAGGCATTAACCGGCCGAACGAGGTCAAAGTTGCTTGTAAACATAAAAAGTTATTACAAGACATAGGTTTGACATTTTCTTAAAACTAGAAGAATAACATCAAGTGTAAAATATCTCTCTTTCCTTTTATTTCCAGAACCTGTTTCCTCAACAACAGGTATACCACGTGCTGCAACTACAAACGGTAAAAATATTCATAGTTAGTCATTTAATTGACCTTCTAGGAAAGACCGGCGACTATTCTTCAACCAACGTGAATCGCTTTCGTAGCAACTAACTTTTACCCAAACTGTATATGAGTCGAATTGTATAAGACAATCGACGGTTTGTTAAGAGATTTCATACGTAGTTTCCTTAAGGAACTACGGTAAGACACCAAGATTGAGCCCAGTGTTTGTAATGTCAGTCTTATTCCAATAACTGACGAAAACAACCAACATTTAGTTCGAAACTGTCGATATAAAACATAAAAAGATAATGATCAAATCACATTTTGTTGGAAATATACTTCTCGAGATCTCTTTGGCATTTACTTATGGCTCTTTTGAATAAAGTTCATTTATCATTTAATCTTCAACCAACAGTAATAATCAACTGAGGTGTTAAGAGAAAACAAAAGAGGTTAAAAGAATCTTATTCTAGGCGTAAACTTGTAAGATTTTTTACCATTTATTTTTTGTGAAACTGTAATCACGCAGATACTGTATGAACAAGGTAATGCAAATAGACTCCAGCCTTAATTGTGATTTCCGCCTCATAATTTTCTTTTAGCAATAGCCACAGCTGCGACAACCGATACTGAAACAGCAACCACAGCAAGAGGTAAGCGTAGTCTTATTTTGGCAATACTTTTTGTTATTTTCTTTGAATGGTTAATAAAGTACACAAATTTTTTTCAGTTGAAGCTAGGTAACTCTGCAGGAAGAAGTCGAAAATTAGAAAAAAATTCTTCTTAAAAAAGTTTTTCACCTAGATTTTTAGTTTAGGCATATCATGTTTCATGACGTTTCGAAAAATCGGATGTCTAATGATTTTGTAAAGCTAAGTTATTACCATTAGCATTTCAGACTGCCCCCCTAATATGTTAAAGTCTTGCTTAATGGCAACAGACTATCTATCATCTATTCTATAATTTATGTTATCCGTTCTTATTTAAGAAAAGCAGTTATTTGAATTTTTTGCTATTTGAAAAGTTAAGTGTTTAACAACCTTGAGCGTTTCATATGACAGGCAAGTTAATAGACTGATATAATTTTATAAGTCCATGTTATGTTTACTAACTATTAGCGTTCCCACTCAGTCGTAAAACCTGTTATAGCATGCGCGACAACTGTTCAAGGAACTGATGTCAACACATACATCGACAAGAAAAGTAAGTTCCTGCAATTAAAATATGGTAATTATTTTTGTTCCGGCTGGTACAGGATGATTTTGTAGCATTCTGCTAATTCTCTAGTCTAGTGTTTCTAGAAAATCTTTTGTATCAACTTACAAATATTTGTATAATGCTGCACCGATACTTCTACATAAAATTTTTTGTAAATACTATAATCTTGAACTTCGTTTGAATGTATTTCAACATTTTTTAAAAAATTTTATGGCTAAGTTAACTTCGCGCATTATGGTTGTCAACATAAGATCCTTAGGAGTTGTTGATAATCATATTTTGGAAAGACAAACAAAGCTGAGAGTTCATTTCTAAAAACACTACGCAGTGCAAATTTTAGTACAAAATTTTATTTCATACAATAATTTCAATAATACGCGCGCTCTGATTAGTCAATGAGTTTATAAAATAAAGTAGATTTAACGCGCGTTCTGATTGGCTGGCTTTTATTTTCTATAACCCCATAGAGCATAAAACACACGTCATTTTTCATGTTCTATAACTTTTTTCTGGACGTCAAACAGCAAATGGAGGAAGGCGAAGAATTACCGCAGTTTACTTTAAAATTTAGTTTTTTAAACGACGAAAGTCAGCCTTTAAAAAGAGATTCGTTGGAACAGCACAAAGCGACCGAGAAAAATTGCTGGAACAAAGCCAAGCAAAAGCAACAAACTATAACACGAAATGGCTTGTTTCGCTTTACACTGGTAAGTAACTTACAAAAAACACGTAGCAAAACAATAAACTGCTTTAAAATAATTTATTTTCTTTGCTAAAACAATCCTATTTATAAATTTAAGTACCAATACAATGTCAAATTTAGTTAGATAGCTTCCCAAAAATGAAGGGTTGTTACTGACGAGTTGTGACTAAGTACAACTACCTTTTCAAAATGTCTCGAAATGTTGCTAATGCATAACATAGAAACAATTTTCAAAACACTTGAAAAAATAGGAATTATGAGATATGCCACTGAAAAAAAAAGATAAAAAAGCTTATGTCTAACTAAATTGAACTAGTTTTCATTCATGTTTTTCAACTTTAGAGTGGAGTTCCCAAAAAAGTCCGCCAAGGCCTAAACTCGAAGAGATGTCGGTCGGACAGCTCGATGAAACTCTTTGCGAGTTTTATGCAGAAGTAAGAAATAAACAAGGCAAACAATACAAGAAATCATCTTTTCTCTCCTTGAGAAATGGCATAGAGCGTTATTTAAACAACCCACCTTTTAGCCGGGGACTAAAACTCACTTCGGAGCCGTTTGCCAATTCAAACAAGATGCTAAACGCCTTGGTAAAAGACCTGAAGCGTCAAGGGAAAGAAGATGTCGTCCACAAAGAGCCTATCACTAAAACCGATCTCGCACTTTTGAAAACTGGAGCGGTATTGCGGCTTAGTGACCCGTTGGCTTTACTTCGAAACGTCTAGTTTTATGTTGTATTATTCTGGTGCAGACGTGGAAGAGAAGGCCGGAGAGAGCTGAAATCGACAAGTTTCAAGTTTTCCACTGACGAAAAAAGAAAGCGGTTCGTTGAAATGACACAAGACGAGCAAACAAAAAACCACCAAGGTGGCCTAAAAATTATAGACAGCAACTAAAAAAAAGCTCGCATGTACAAGACAGAAAGCGAAATAGATGGATACACCGCCATGAAGCTCTACATGTCCAAGATAAACCAAAAGTATGAAGCGTTCTTTCAGTTCCATCGCCGTGAATGGAGCGAAGATGACAGCTGTTGGTATGAAAACCGCCCGTTCGGAATAGACACTTCAACAATGATGAGAGAAATTTCTAAATGCGCAAAACTGTCTAGAGTTTACACGAGTCACTGTGTAAGGGCGACTGTCATCACACTCTGGTCAGAAGCTGGCTTGGAAGACAGAAAAATCTGATCATATATCCGGTCATCGCAATCCGGCAAGTCTTCGCCATTACCATCGTCCTTCTACAAGTCAGCTTCGTCAGTGTAGTGCTGTGCTTTCAAGTGCATTTAACTGAGACTCAGATGAAGAGGCTACACAGTTATCACAGTCATTGCCTTTGAGCCAAGCATCAGTTTAATCCTCCGTTTCCACTTCCCAAAACCATACAACCTCAAGTCACTCAAGCGCAACCGTTTTGCATCAAAGTGAAGTCGTAGGAGGCATGTTTAGCTCCTGCACAATTGGTTCTGTGCAAGTGTATTTCAGTGCTCCACCTAAAGAGCGACGTGAGTGAAAGAAACTGAGTTCGTCTTTGAACGCCTCTATCTTTAAGACTTCTTGTTTTGTTGAAACTTTTTAAACTATGAATGTTCGATAGAGTTGAACTAAATTTTCAGCCAATGAACTTGAAGTTGTAATTACAAAGGAGAATATAGTGTTTCATCAGAATTAAAGCGTGGTTTTCGTGTGTATGATATCCTTGTTTTGTTGGTTTTAAACTTTCTTTTCTTTTTGTTTATTTTATAAAAGGAATAGAAAACTCACCCAGCGTTTTTTGTTGAGTTACAGAAGCACTTGTGAATTTTTGTCCCAAGCACTTCTTTCGTGTACTTAAAAACTCACGCGTGCTTCTATAACTCAACAAAACACGCGCGCTCGTTTTCTATTCCTTCAGTATTTCATTAGCCTGTGCAAACACGGTTTTGACGTCACAAAACTTGCAAACAAAATATTATGTTTTTATGAACAAAACAAAATTTAAGACGTTACAAAGTGCTGAATTGTCGAAAGTTGTCTCATTTATGTTCTACAGCGTAGCTAGGGTTACAACGAACAGAGATTCTTTAGAAGAAACAACATGAAGAAGAAAAAGTAATACTTGTTTTGGGAAACTGAGTATGACTCTGTGAACAACTACATCTGAACCGCCGCTTACAATGCAAATATTGACACCAACCTTTATCAAAATAGATAAATACGTGAAAAACATTATTTCTTAATTTGCTTGTAAGCTCCGGAGCCTAGATAGTTTTCGAAAATATTATCTAGTGTTTAAGCAAAGTAACAAGCCAACTCATTCAATTCAATAATTTAGAAGCTGCAAAATTTGAAATTAAAAGCACCGAGCACGCGACATGATAAAACACAAAGTTCTTCAATGTTCAAAGGCTTTCTTAAATATTTTGTGACACAAACGGGAAACAAAAACGCAGGGAATTGTATATAATACCTGTTTGCTTTTATTCGAAACAGTCTGGTTTCGAGGACTGAAACTCGAGGAGGTGTCACTCGGCGAATGGCAATCGACGTTTTCTTATGTCAGTTGTCACTTGAGCTGTTGATAAATGGATGGTCTAAGATTCCAATCTTCCGCTGTAAAAGTCTTTAAGGCCAGAGAAATATGTCCAAATCAACCTTTAACTTTTTAAAAGTTCGTATCCGGACGATGATTAAACAGAGAGCCTTCCTTCCAAAATAAGTTGACTGAGACGTGTCCTAATTTTGCTTTAAGCAGCCATGCATATTAAAATAAAAACTGTGAACCTGATTAGTTTTTGAAAAATAGACATTTAAAATGAAAGTAGTAAAAGATCTTTGCTTCACTAGAAAATACTTCAAATCTCGTTCAAATGTTCGTTTCTTAGAAACGGTCAAAATAACATGCAATCTGATTGGCTATTATACGTATGGAGCGTTTATATATTCATACAATCGCTCTTTAGGCCTACTCATCGCAATAGGTCTGTTTGGTTTTAAGTTGTTCCTTAGACTTTTTATTTTATAAAAGAAATGTAACACAGCTACCGTGTTTACACAGGCTAAAGCAAACCTCAATGGGGTGCGTTTGAGAGAAATCTCGAGCAGGCACTTGTACATAGACACTCAACCTTCGGTCTCATGTTTGTACTGAGCTGCTCTCGATTTCTCCCAAACGCACCTCGGTTCTCATTGTTAGCCTGTGCAAACACGGTAGCTATGTTTCATTTCTTAAATAGATAAATACCTAAATATTCGTTCCTTAGCTCATTTTAGTCTTAAACCTATATTTTGCCTTTTATCATGCACATGTATTATAAATAAATGTAATTCAGCCAGTGGCTACAAGGATATACAAATAAACTATCTATTTAACAATTTGTATGGTTATATACCTAGACTTTCACTTAACAAAATGAGCAGTGTGATTGGTTGATTCTTGGTCACGTGCCCCTGATCAAATTCAAATGTATCCCCACCGGGATACAATTGTGCAGTTGTTGCCCGCGCGCCAAACACATTACCGAAAAAAGTCTCAATAAAAGAGAAAGTCAAAATATATAAAAAAGCACTTAATGTATAGTCCCTTGGGAAACAAGTTATTTTTGTTTTTCCCCGAGTTCTGATGTTTCCCTCGACTTTGTCTTAGGAAACATGGGGACTCTCGGGAAAGCAAAACTAACTGTTTCCCTGGGTAGTATACATTAAGTGTATGTTATTGCACAATATTATAAAACATTGAGTTTGAAATAACCATGTTTTGTTTTTAAGAATTTTTTTTAAATCTAATTTTTATTTGGCTAATGTTAATTATGGTAAATTGATAGCCCTAAAGCTAAATGGTATTGGTTCTGTATATGTGTTAGAGCCCACTGGAAAAAAGAACGCAAAGCACACTCTAGATGCGTGGATTGTTCCTTTCGCGGTTGTAGTGGCAGTTCTTCCGTTCCTATTGCTTGGTATTATTATATGGTTTATCCGGCAGCAAAGACAAGGTTTCACACAATGCCTAGAGGTGAAGTAACGTTAATTAAGTTTACACGCTCAGCATTCAAGTAACGTTTTGTTGGAGGTTCAATTTTGAGGCAACACGTTGCTCGCGTTCATAACTCCATGATGTAAAGTAGCAGGTTACTTGAGTCACTCAATCTGTTTTCGAACGTGTGT
>JAOBRD020802456.1:0-13506 GCA_027575215.2 Hydrozoanthus sils
AAATTTCTTCTTATTCAAATATCTTTTTCAACTTCCTCACTATCCAACAAAAGTTTAGGTTAAGTCCCGCCTTAAACCTCCGAACACAAACAAACTGCAAGATACATTTGCGTTTTATTTCATCAGCACGAAATGCAAAGACATTTGCAATTCTAGTTCAACTAGTACTGATAGTGTTTTTTAAAATTCTATCCTCAAGGTTGTAAGGAAATTTGTTACTGTTGTTGTTTATACCGTGTTTAGTTTCTGTTTCATTTGTCAACGTGATCACATGAGAATATTTTATGTAACTCGCTGTGGTTATATCCTATGTATACACACTGTCTGTGATCAACAATTTAAAAATCAGCCAGAATGTTTATGGAAGAAATTTTCAACCCTTAAGTACCAGTAAACACCTAGTTGCGATTAGACGCCTGCATGCCTCGTTTAATCGCCGGCTCGATAAGGCTGAGTTTTAAATAAACGCAGTGGGCGTCTATTTGAAAGAAAAGAACCGTTGGTATTTCGACCACACTGGTCCCAATCAAGCCTCTGGACAGTGATGCTATGATTACAGTCAAACCTCTCTAAGACGGACACCCTCGGAACTGGCCTTAACTGTCCGTCTTAGAAAGATATCCGTCCTGTTATAGAGACTTAAAATACAGTAAATGACTGCATGAGAAAACGGTGGGGGCCAAGAATTGGTGTTGAATTGACTGTAATTGATGTAACCTGCTATAATGGTTATACTCTATGTATACACTATTTGTGATTAACAGCCTGAATATTTCTGGAAGAAATTTTCATCCCTGGAATAAACATCTATTGGAGATTAGACCCTTGTAGCCGAGTTTTAAATAAATGCAGTAGGCGTCTATTTGAATAAAAAAGAAACGTCGGTATTTCGATCACACTGGTTCCAAGCCTCTGGACAGTGATGCTGTGATTAAAAATTTTAGCTTGTATTAGGTTATCAATGAAGAACTAGCTTATTAAACAAGTGGGATGTGTGGAATGTGAATTATAGATGCGGGGAACTTCTTTCGGAGTCCTTCAAGTTTTTTCGACTATATAGGGTTCAGCTTCTTGGTTATGCTGTGAATGAATAATTTGAAACTGCTGTGTAGTTGCAAATAAAGTCTAAAATAAAGCAGGATGCATGAGAAAAACTCAGTATCAGTCCGAGATGCCTTTTTAATATCCGAGACCAATACGTCACGATATTATAAATCCGAGACGGAGACTTAAAATACCGTGACACCAAATTAAAAAAAAAATTTAAGCAGAACAGAGATTTCGAGCTTCGTCGGAAAAAGCCCAGGATGCAAGCTTTTTGTGAGAGAAACCGAGACTGCGAGACCGAGAAGAAAAAAGAATCGAAGTGCGAGACCTTGAGGCATGATCGACAAAAGAAAGACGAAATTTCGAGAAATAAGCCGTAATTTGCCGCGGAAACTGTCATTTGATTTCTTAAGGGACCATTCGTAATCCCCTAAAATATGGAAACCAGATTTGAGACAACGTGTTGCGCCACGATTCTTTCATTCTCTGCAAGCAGTAAAATAGAAAGCTTACAAACGCAAGTTTTTTACTCTGTCGTTTCATTTTATGAGTTCTGATATTTCGAAAAAATACTTTAAAATAAAGAAAATGCCGCCAACGCGTACCGAATAAACGCCACATAAGATATGAAAATTGCAATGAACGCCGATGCGTTTAATCGACTAAATTCATCTTTGATTGAAGAACTCCGTTCGAAGTGTCTCTCAGCATTGTCCAAGGGAGTTCTTATACAAAGCCATTTTAAAAAGGACTTGAAGAGAACTAGCTTTCTTTCATAACTCAGTAGTTTAATGCTTACGAACATCAGATTCAGCGCACGTTTTTCGAAAGATCTCAAAAAATCTTCTGATTTACGACTTTAAACAAGGCTACAAATTTGACTGGTGTTGACTGGGCACGAGTTTAGCGCCGTGACGTAATAAAAGGTTTGAAAAGGTTTGCCAAGCTCTGTCATGTTACCAACAAGCAACAGAAAAGTGCTTTGATTTTTGTTAAATGTCTAAAGCGATTAGAGCCTTTCCTTCGAATCAGAGATTAGCTAAGATGCAAACTTGTTAACTATGACGTAAGCTCTGGGGTCACGTGACTATTTGGCCAAGCGCAAAGTTGGTCTAATTTGTAGCAAAAATGCAAAGATTTTTGAAATTTTTCGTAACAATTCGGTGAAGTTATCATGTTTACACACGTCGAACCACTGACTTATGAAAACAAATTCGTTTCATAAGAACTAATCTTGTCACTAGTTTTATCCAAATCGAAAGAACTTCTGGCAAACAATGTAATAATCTTCATTAGATGTCTTAGATCAGGTTTCCACTAGGAAACGAGTTTACTGGTTTTATTCGGCTGCAATGCGACCAAAAACAGACCGACACCCGGTTGCAACACAGTTTGGCGCCAGTCTGCCCTGCGGAGGCCTGGGTCCGATTCCTGGTGCCGGACCTTCACTCAGGGTCTTAAAATAACCGAAAGAGAAGGTGCTGCCATCTGCAAACGGTTTAACTTTCGCGTCTTCTCGGATAAGGACGTTAAACCGTAGGTCTCGAGTGGGTGTCAGATCTCGGAGGGGATCTCGACTGCTTTTGTCTGTTCTCCCGTGACGGCTAAAATCAAGCAACCTCAACTCCTCAACACGACACTTAATTTTTATACGGCCTCACATCTCCATTTCCACATACCCCGCGTTGTGATAAACTAAACTTACATTCACCCTTAAAGTCCTACTGAAGCTATTTTGTCATTGGTTCTTTTATAGCTCTACGGGGCTTTTCCAACACTTCTATTCAACTGTAAATGGATAAAGATGCTTACCTGACCATTTCAAGTCTGTGAAATTAAATAAACTTTCAAAATAGTGCGTTCAGTGCAAATAAAATTCGAAACATTCGATGGCGATTCATGAAGTCACAAGGTTTGAATGGATTCAGAGCTGCTCTATACTAGCCTTTACAGCAAACTAGTGAGTTTTTCGAACACTGGGCCACCAGCCATGTAAACGTCGCCATGATCATATGAATTTGACCGGGAAAGTGAGATGATCTCCCGCCTTTCAAATCATATGACATCACACATGTCTAATGAACTTAAAAAGTTTTCGCAGCTTTAACGCTAAAATAGGCATTTTGTCTACAAAAATTATTCGCGAAATTTATTTTTAAAACCGGTAACAAGAGTCTAAGCGGAGTCTATACCAGTCAAACTTTAATTTTAGATTCGTTTAACTAGTTTGAAGATTTCGCTTCAGGCGCACTTTAGCAAGTCCCAGT
The DNA here is from genome assembly GCA_027575215.2 of Hydrozoanthus sils. Taxonomy (NCBI): domain Eukaryota; kingdom Metazoa; phylum Cnidaria; class Anthozoa; order Zoantharia; family Hydrozoanthidae; genus Hydrozoanthus; species Hydrozoanthus sils. Next base: position 3,315 of record JAOBRD020802456.1, read on the forward strand.
TGTATTGTTAAATTCTCTTAACTAGAGCCTGTACTGTTCATAGAAATTTTTTGGGAGAATTATACTTTTGATCTTCTATAATTTGTTTTGTTTGATCAATTCGCAATTTCTCACCACCAAGTGTTTACTTTTGTTTGTGTTATGTAAGGAGAATATTATATAGAAGTTTGCAACTTGGTGTTGTAAAGAATGAAGGAAAGCGCTTCTCAAGTTGAGTGATCAGAAAAAATTCTGAGTTACTGACGGGAATCGAGCCCGCAACCCTCTGATTACCGGTTAGATGCTCTACCCACTGAGCTACAGAGACTCACATGGGGAGCCGAGTTACAGGATAAGTTCTTGTCTATTCCCGCTGGACACACGTCTCCTTGCACTGCTAGCTCGATACGCCAATAGTCATATGTTATATGATTCTATTCATCAAATGATGTAAGGAGAAATTGAAAAAGTTTAAAACCGACATGTAATAACTTCACACAGCTTTTACAACAACAGCTCGCAAGTCAGTTATCGTAAAACACCACTTCTCAAGTAATATTTGTAAATATCTTTGTGTGACTTACAAATTAAGGACAACATTCAAAAAATGTGGTTACTGTGCTCAATATTGTTGGAGTTGGAGTTATAGCCCTAGTGAAAGGGATCACAAAACTACTGTTTTATACACCATCACAGCAAGTATTTTAGAGATTCAGAGCATTATTAATTAGTGAGATTTAAGTTCTTACATGGGAAAAATTAAAATAACCAACTTAGACAAACGGGCTGTATGTCCAAGGCCTTGTTAAGGAAAATGTATTTGCTGGAAGTCTACTTCAAGTAGAAGTACTTGCAAGCAGTCGTTGGGGTTAATTTACTGCGAATACAAAGCTATTTATATGTTCATTAACACAGGCGGATCGTTAATTAATCAGTAATAAACTAATATCATGCCGAGCAGTATGGACCTTTTTTGATATTTTTATAATTATTTCCTTGGCCCACCGATTTGAGGTTTTGAGGTTCCGGCGACAGCACCTAGTTACGGTATAACCAGCAAATCATTCTTAAAGCTTTGAAACAAAACAGTAGTTAAGCACGGCAGACTCTCAGATGATTTATTCTAGAAGATTCTATCATAGTTTTGATCGCTTATGTTCTCAATGTCAACCGGGTGGAATTGAGCCACACAAGAGAAGTGTTTTTTTTCACCTATTGTTACTGAGGCTTTACAAACAATATTTTATTTAGTGTATGACATAGAAAGAGGAACAAGAACAGAAAAACTAACATCTTGCTAAAATTATACAGTCTTTAAATTTCCATTTTTAAAACTAACATCTCAACTCTGTAACAAAAACAACTCTTGTTAGTATATCAAGTTTAAAAAATTTGTTACCGGAGTTAATTATTTCAAAACCAGTAACTGACCAAAATAATCATTTGCAGTTAGGTTTGATCAGCATAACAACAAGTTGAAATATTAAAATCTTAAATACATTTGATCTGAGTTTAAACTCACGAATTGCTTCATTTTTCACGAAGAAAGAATGAAGAACACGGATGTAAAACCAAAACTACTGAAGTTTTGAAAAGAATCGAAAAGAACTTGCTAGAAAAGATTTTGTTTGCTTTGACTCGATAATTTACTCTTTTTAAGAAACAAATGATTACAGAAGATCCTACGTTTTCAGTTTGTTTCCCAAGAGCTAGTTTACATAATTATCTTTTGAAGCAAAACCTGACAAAGAGAGCGATGAAAAAGGGTTAGTTTGCCTGCTTCTGATTGGCTACCATAACAAACCGGAAATTCTCTTGAAGTCACAGCAATCCCTCGGAGTAACAGAAAAGTTCCGAACTTCGATTAAAATTCGTTTAGACACCACAAGTTAATAAATGTTCTTTTTTGTCACTGTTGGGCCATTTTGCTTTAATTTGTCCATGAATGAAAGGGATAAGGAACGTTAAGTGAGACCCTTTGTAAGCTGTTGTTTATATCTTTTAAGACAGAAGAACTTTCCGGCCCTCTTATACACTGATCCTTTGGTAAATAGCGGCAAGTTCTTTAGAGCCTTTAATACAATGGCAGCGTAATGTCTAATCCCCCTGATTGCTTCATTAACTGTACTGTACATTGAGGGCGACAAACAGCAGTGAAAAATTTACACATTTCGGGCTTACTTTATCAACAAGCTTTCGCCGCGGATTAAATCCATCAGCCGAAATGAAGCTCCGAAAAAACTTAAGTGAAGTGACTACGCAATTAAATAGCACCGAAACAACACATTTTGTTTTCGATTCTTCATACTACTGATACTAATTTTGATTTTTTGTTAAAGTTATAGGAAAGAGTAACCAAAACCCAGAAACTAACATACTTTGTTTTGTTTTCTGTATCTTCTCTCATCTAGCATGTGTGTACCATTTGGTTTAAAAGAGCCTACAGTTTTATTAAGGCCACTGACAACGCAGAGTATAAAACAATATTTCAATCAAATCATGAAGTACATAACGTGTTTTGAGGGTAAACTTTCATTTCCTGGTTACGCGGACAACGCGAGAGTGCAATATCTAATCACTTGAACGCCTCTTGTTCTGACGAATGGTTTCGGAAAAAGCAAGTGACAGTTTATTAGAATTATGCGATTGACGATTATTAAAGTTGCATTTTAAACAAATCACTGTAAAGTAATAAAGTCGTGTGTGCTACTGGGAATAAAGGCCTCTTTTCCGGCCTTTATTAAATACGGTATAATTAAAATGATTTCGAGTGTATGCTTACAGTAATCTGGTGGCGGGAAAACAATTCACTCATTCAATATCAGTGTCTGACTGTATCAATAGGCTTTATAATGTAAAATTTCTTCAACACAATTGGAGTTTGCAATCGATAAAACTTTAACACTTTCGGATTTGTTGAGGTATCCTAGCAGTATCATTGGAAACAAATCCGACACAATTGTCATGAAGGAGACGATGAGCCCGATTTAAAACTAAAACACAACTCATCGAGCACTATTAAACCCTTGTATTCTTAAACCTTTTCCCACGACCGAGAAGGCTTGTTAGCCTTCATTTTATTCGCCCCCAAGCGTTTTGTATGTCAAATTTTCTGACAAGAAGAACAAATAAAGATAGCTTGAACGTACTGAAGCACCTTTTCGTGCGTCACAGGTCGGCGTCTCTGAAGGACAGTTGTGGTGAATATTTGAAAATGGCTCATTCTAAGTTTGATCACAAGTTAGTATCAAAAACAATAAAGTGTGATTAGTGTGGTAAACTTCACTTTATTCTCTGCATAAAGTGCTCCCAAACAACACGAAGAACCCTTACTGCCGTATCTTAGCGTTTCCTATTTCTTCTTTTGACAAATTCGCCTAGAAAATTACGTATACCTGCAGATGAAAAATGCTAATTCGCAAAATTGTTGACCCCGGTGTGTTATAAACGCACAGTCCGATTCAGAGATCGGTAAACATTGAAAACAATAGGTTCAGTTTTACAGAAGAAGGCTATAAAAATATCAATCAAAACCTGCAAAGGATGTTTGTTTGTTTACAAAATCACAGTGTGACACTCTGCTCACTGTATTCAAACTGATCTGTCCCATGGAACAATAGAAAAAGTGCCAATAAAAGCGGCAATGGGAAAACAGATAGTTTATTCAAAGACGTTTAATTACTTTGTGTGGGAGGATTTGTGGACTATATCGGGCAATATTGTATCTTTTGAGGTACACATACTCAACACGTGGACTGGACCGACTATATTTAGTGCGTACTATTCGAATCGTTGATTTTCCATACGGGCCTTTGTCGCGTGCTTGCACAGACTAGCAGTGCTAGTGAATACAGTTTGATAGTGCCCGCGGGTGGTAACGGTATAAGAAAAAATAAAACGACCGTGGGAAGACGCAAATCCGAATACACACGATGAGCTCAACTGCAGGAACCAATTCCATTGAGAACCCGCGTTCTTCGGAAAAGATCAAAAGACCCTTAAACGCTTTCATCCTTTGGTCAAAGAAACGAAGGCGCGTAATTGCCAACGAAAACCCTCAAATGCACAACTTTGATATCTCAAGGAAGTTGGGCTTGGAATGGCAAAAACTTTCAGAGGAGGAGAAAGCGTTATATTTCGAAGAAGCCAAGAAGTTGAAGGAAGAGCACAAGCAGCAATATCCGGATTACAAGTATCAGCCTCGAAAGAGAGACAAGACAAATAAACGAGGTAAACTGATTCATGGTCCTCCATTCCATCTCAACTTCCTCGCAGCTCCCGAAGGAGCCTACGTGCGAGACGGGCGTGTTCCTTTCACGCCTGATACACGAGCGCCATATCCTCCGGAGGGGTTGTATCCGCAACGTGAAATCGTTACTGGTTGCGAAGAACACGCTTCAATAGCACATCTTCATATGCATTCCCCAAATGCAGGAAAGTCTGCAATGGTGTCAAGTTATGCAGGATATAGACAACCCTGTGACGGGTTTATCCCTTTCAGGAGCGTCGATTCCCCGTATACCGTATCCCTGAGACAAGCTTCAAGTTTGGATCTTTCACCCTATAACAGGCACTCTTGGTATACTGCAGGAGGTGGGCGATACGGGCCTTCAGTGGCATGTTACAGCCATGTATTTCCCACATATATTCCCCGACCCGACTTACACTCTTAAGTTGAATTAGACGGCGTTTTGAAAGCGCTTATACTAAAGTGAAGATGATCTCAAAACTGTAGCAACACAATGTAACAAACATGGAACAATACTGATGAAGATTACAACCGGATAATTCATAAATAGAATGAAATTGTAAAAGCATTAAGCAACGAGTATTTAAACCTCTTTAAAAGAGAAACGAAACATAACAATGTAAGTTTAATTCTTAAACAATTAGATCGTTAGATAGTTTCAGCCAACTGATAGATTACTTTTACCATTGATCATTTTCAATTAAACTTTATTTCTTCCCTCAAATGGTTTATAGCAAACCTGGGCTGATTGTTATAATTTACAAGGTACATACTTGATATTATATTCCTGGAGGAAAGCGTTTTACTCTTAATAATAGTACACTGTTATGTGTTCTTCTTATTGAAAATTTTGCTTTGTTAGCGGCGCAAAGAACGCTTACGGGCTTTAAGACTTTTGTCGTACAACCCGCTAGGAAACAAACAAAGCTGGTGTTTCTCTGCTCTTTGAAAAACGAAGTAGATCAAAAGACGTAGCTTGATTAATTTTGTCCCGATGATAATGTAAACACTTCAGAAAAACACATTTTAAAATATTGTTGTGGCTATGATGGAGCCCACTCAGGGCTTTAGACTAATACATGTATTGTCTTTTTTCAGATGGGAGAAAAGACATTTGTTAGTCTCGAATTTCAGTTTTGATAAGGAATAATTCTGAGAAACAGTTATGAAAAATTTCGATTTATTTAACTGAAATTACTGAAAATTTCTTATCGCGAAAAAAAAACTTTAGGGATTCATTCTTAACTAACAACAACAATGCAAATCAGACCAACCACAAATCTGTTTCAACGTTTTACACTTTAAATTGAATGCGGCCAAGTGCATAGAACAAAAGAGATTGTCTTGAAATAGGAAAAAAACATGTGCAACTGTAAATTTATAGTTAGTTCACAATTTTTGTTTTCAGAATGTTGTCACTAGAACAGTTAATGTCTTATTTCAACAGACAGCTTACAATAAAGATGTTATGTATTCATATAGATATATATGGACTGAAAATGCTGCTTTCAGTAACATGATAACGCAGGATATGTTTTATGATCCAGTTTTTTTGTTCAATTTTAAAGACTGATTTCCCTGTGTCAACATTGCAATGTATAGAACAGTTTCTTGTAAGACAAGTTGTATTTCTTAGTATGAAAAAATTGAATTTTCGGGTCGCTCTTCCTTTTCGTCATCCAACGGCATTCAGGTTGCCGATCGAGACTCAAGAAACTAAGCAGATAGAAATGAACGGGCATTGTTAGATTATGAATACACAATTTTTTATACAAGAATAAACTTTAGGCCCAGGATGAGATAGCCCACAATTTAAGAACAAGCTAAGAATAAGCACCAGGTTAAAATTTTGATCAGACAATATAAGATGTACATTTACGTTAAAAACAATATTTCTAATTGTTCTTTTCATTTGAAAATATTAGAAAATGAGAACAAATTAAGAACAATCAGAGATCGAAATCGCCAAAAATTTTAAGAACAACTCAACCTCAGCTGAAAGTTACTGGTTCTTATAAAGAAAGTGTGCAAAATCTTGGACACTGCTGGGTTTATTCAAACGACTGCCGCACGCAGTACTCAGGTCAAAACCAACATGTGGTGAATAGAAATGGTAAGTAAACAAGAGCAGTGTTAAATCTTTTCTTTCTGATTTTACAATGTTAGAGGGTGACAAACGTCGTGGAATTGTCCACTTATGATTTTGTTGAAACATTGATAGGACATTTACTGAGGTGAAATGCAAATAAAAAAAGTGATGGGCCATTTGTAGCTTTCTAGTTCTCAACAGGTGGTTCCAAAAATAAATCTTTCCTGGTTGTCGATGAAACGGTGGAAAAATGACTTACCAGAATAAAACCAGTAACACAAAATTTTGAAATTAAGAGTCCCCATTTTGAGACTTTTATGTATGATGTATCTAATGTACAATGATCCAGTTGGTATATAGAACTTTATACCAGAGCTATTTAATCAGGTACAAACCTTATAAAACTGATCTGAGGACAAAAGAATGATATCTATTCTGCCTTAAAAGAACACACAAGAAATTGCGAAGGTCTAGCAAATGTGCTTTTGGAAACGTATATAACACCCATACGAAGTAAGTCATTTTCCATTTGAAAACATTTAACATTTTTCCTCACTGAAAAAAAGGCCAAGAGTTTTTTTACAGCTTGCAGGATTAGAAAAGCTTATGTTAGTTTTCAGCAAAAATTCTGCTGCATATTGAACCAAAAAGAATAAGGATTCAAACCCCAAAACACACAAACTAACGGCAAACATCGTTCATACACACCTTGCGGGAAATATCAATCAATATATTTCAGAATGTTACACGTGGAAGCATAAACAGTCAACTTGATCAGATTTTTCACTTTATAATATCAAAATAAACGAAACAAAGCTATAAAATACAAGACCACTGCATGTACGAGCAATCTCAATGTTTTTGTTTTGTGCCTCACTTAAAATAACCTCAAATCTTAACATTTAAATAAAAATGAAACGTAAATAAACTAAAAAATGTAATCGTAACGTGCCAAAAATTAAGTAGCACTTTGAGTTTTACATACGATCATTGCAAGTAAGGGTAGCCGAGCTTTGATACATAAATTTGGTTCAATTGTTTCCATTTTAACGTTATTCTTACTCCTGAGGAACGTAGCAACTTTTGGCTTCAAATCAAACTTAGAATATTTTCATTGTTGCTTTTTGATGTCGGAATAAATGAACATATTTTCATTTTATTGACAACTGGGGCATACAGATTTATAGTTTAAATGTTAATATACAATCAGCGTTTTTGTATCAAGGAATGCCAACCTAGCCCTTGAAATATATTTTGAGTATCATCAAAAATAGTTTAGTTCATTTACTTTAACATTTCTAGAAGCAAACATGTATAGAATTGGTATAGTTGTTCAAACTATATTAATGATTTCTTGCTAATGTCTTAAAATTTGTTCAGACTGACCGCGAACTTGCAAAATATACTAAGCTCATAAATCATAAAAAAATATCAAGGTTATTCTGTAATCACAAATCCTATGATTTATTTTGTAAAAATATTCATATCGATAGTGTCTAGGTTTATATGCTAGACAACTTGCAGTCTATATTGTGTTCATGGAAACAATATCTGAGATAGCCAAACACAAAATTTTCTTCTTTAAACAAAAAAACAGCCTCCAAATTTCTTTCCTTAAACAAAAAAACTGCCTCCAAATATGTTCAAAGTAGCTTCTTTGAGATAGCTTTAGAAAAGCTAACTACGAAATTCAAACGCTTTAAACAAAAAAGGCAAACTATTATGTGCTTTCTCTCTAAAGCTGTCACTAGAAACGCAACTGATTTGCGCGACGGAAGCCCCTCAGCATTTGATGAAGATGAAATTAATAAAAAAAACTGCTGTCGAATAACAAACACTTCATGTCATGTTGTAAAATTTCATAACCTCAGTGGGCAAAACAATCGTCAACTTTTTATTCTCATTAAAACTGCGGCACGTTACAATTTAATTCACTATCAAGCATTTTTTTCAGATTGCTGGTTTAAATTTCCAAAAGAATTTTCACAGTTATGATGCAGTTGGTTCAAATTCTTAACAAGGCGTGGCCGTTTCGTAGTTATGTTCTTGTTCCTTAAAGCAAAACTTCACAAGTTCTTGTCCGATCCACATTCCCTGAAAATAACGTGCTAATGTAAATAATGTTTGAGCGTCTTAAATTAATGATTTTGGAATTGGTGCTCCAGAAAACACTTTTTTTGTTTGAAAGCGAATTCATTTATTTCAAAACGGGGCAAAAACTTTATTTCTCATTAAGAATTGAATATGTGACGTGCAACTCCTAAATACGATCACATAGTTTCGAAAAACATGAAACAATTGAAAACAGGTAGTTTCTGTAACAAACTGTGTGTGATATTTTAATGGAAGACAAGAAGATTTAGCAGTTTCAATAAAGGACGTTTTGCCAAGGTATTAAACAATTACGATTTTCATTCTCTTTCCATTCATCACAGCACATACACCAAGAGTTGTTAGTGACAGGCTCCACACAGCTTGGTACACATTTTACAGCTGAAAGACGGCTGAACAAACCTACAATCTGAGCTCAATGGCCAGTAATCAAAGCTGCGGATGTCAAGAGATACACTCGTATTTCTCCTGGGAGAGCGGGCTCTTTTCTATATCACGTAACCAAGGCAGGACCTGTACCCAGTTTATTGACTTAGGAGCCTTGTAATATGTTAGTGAGATGACACTGACATATTGAAGCAAGGTTATTGCCAGTTTTTAAAAGCTTTTCGGAAGCTTTAGTTAACTTTTGAGTAAACAGCTGATATGATAACGTTTTATTCACTTCTTATTTTGAGAGTGAGAGAAAACATTTTCATGGCAAAGTGTAGCTCAGTTAGACACTTCCTCTCCTATCTTTTAACTATTCTTACAAATTGAAAGCAACAAAAATGTCTCATTACTGCCGGGGTTAAGTTTTTATATAATTGTCAATAGTTTTCCCTCTCAATTTAGTGTTAAACCCGAAAAACAACAACACCTTGTCCCGTTTTGTCGGAGAATGATTTAGTCATTCTTCTAGGCATGCGCAGTAATTTTGAACTAACAACTATTGATTTGGTGATTAAAATCCTACTCGACTCCAATGGTACATTATAACAACGGCGCACAAGTCGGTATCAAGCCTGGCATATTTATGCCTTAATCTGACTAAATACAACACTAAAACAAGCAAAATGGTAACTTTCCAATAAACGTAAATTTGAAACGAAAGCATATTAGAAATCCATGCAGTGAAAGTTTTATTTTTTAATTAGACGTACCATTCTAGTATTTCCATTTTTTCAGTTTATGTTACTAGTTTAAGCTGTCGATGTTCAAGAATTATCAATTTTTGCAAAGCTGACTTTTATAGTGTGTTCGATTGCTAAGCGATGCCACCCACTCGAGTATCAATTTTTTGGCGTAGGTTGGTTCGTAATTCTCTATGCAGGATTATAGTTAGCCAGCTTGTTAGCTCTTTGGCTGTGCTAAGTAAACACAAAAGGCTGCCATAGAAAACTCTGATATTGCTTTGCTGCAATGTCTGTCTGCTGTACTCTATAAACTCCCAGTGCGTGTTTAATGTCTATTCCACCAGAGCGTGTCTTAATTCCATGCTGAACACCATTGCAACGGGTTTACTTTGTTTTCGGTTTTGTGATGCTCGGTAAGTTTTATTTTTCATAACTAAAGATTCCTAAGTTGCTGGCGTGTCGCAAATACGATCAGTTTTATCAAGAATGCAACCCGGTAAACACTCCAGATGTTTTGAAATTCATTTACTTCGTTAAAGATCCCGACAAATTTCAAAGATGTGATTCCAATTTCGTTTCTTTGCATGACATGACCCAAGTTCTCTTTGAAAGAGAATGGGTAATGGGATGGGGGGCGGGGGGGGGGGG
>JAOBRD020802559.1:0-13506 GCA_027575215.2 Hydrozoanthus sils
CTAGTTCTGTCATATTTTGATATTTCTTTTGTTGATTCCACAGTATTGTGGCAATTTCTGGACAAGGTTTGATTGCCTTTCTCTTGTGTTGCACTAGAATTTTTCTGTGATTCATCAGCAGAAGTCTCCTTCAAGACTTGAGTTGCAACTCTAGAACTGCTGTGAGAGGATAATTGGTCCCTCTTACCAACATTTTCGGACAACTGTTCTTGGCTTTCTGACAATGGAGTGCAGATAGCCTCGCAGTTTACTGCTTCATTTTCAGTGCTAGTCCTTGTGCTCAAATTACACCCTTGAATTTCTTGACGACTGCTTTTTTGGTCAGTAATTTTACCATTATTGTAACTTGAATCAAGAGAAACCCAAAAACTCTGACTAGCAGCAGACAACCTCCTTGAAGCACAACTTTCACAACTGTCCCTGTTCTTTCCGTCTTTCGATTTTTCTAAAGCCTTTCCACGAGTAGGACAAATATTTTGCTCATGGTTTCCTTCATTCTTCTCGTTCGAATCAACGAAGAATGTCGTTGATGTTTGTTTACAAGGACTAGTTAGTTTGTCCGTATCTGTACATGAGCTACACTGGTTCTTACTTTCTTCCGAACTCACAGAACTTTTGAATGGTATCCAGAACTTGGAAGCACTTGAAGGAGAAAGTGTCAAAGTCCTGTTAAGGTCATCACTTGGTGATGCTCTTCCATCACTGGTTGATCCAGTTTCTGTTGTCAGCTGAGTGTTATCGCCTTCCAATGGAGGCGCTGGAGAACTGGATAGTGAAGGAGGAGGGGGTAGAACCTCTTTATTTCTTCCAAGGAGCACATTAGTGATGGAACTTTGCAAGGACCCACTTGATTTGAGAACGTCTGAAAAGAAAGACAAACATGTAAACTCCCAGTCGTTCAGATCAATACGAAATCGATTTACAGTGACAGCTTAATAAAGTATAAAAACCTGACATCTTTATATTTCAACCCTGGAGTTCAGTTGTATTTGTAAATTCTCCCAACTAGAGTCAAAACTTTTCAATGAACAAATTTGGGAGATTTTTTCCTCTTCAATAGTTTGCTTTGTTTGATCAATTCTCATTTTCTCCATATCCGATTACTTGTCTTTCATATGTTATGTAAGGAGAAGTTATATGTTGATAATTGACTGGGACTGAAAGGGTTAAGGAAATCACCAATTCTCAAACACTATTACTGGAAATGAGAAGACTTCCAAACAATTTTATTGCACAAAGAACAAGGGTTACATTCTCTTACTCCCGGAGTAGAAATTTGCGCAACGGTTCTTGAGTAGTAATCAAGCAGCAAACAAATTTATCAAGGTTTTGAACAAAACAACCATGGTACCTGTAATAGACTTAAGTCACACGTACCTAAATCGAGAACATCAACTTTGTTAACTCCATTCGGGACTAACTCTGGCATAGTTACGGAGGGTCTAGGTTCTGGCGACATGATACAATTGGCTGGTAATGGTGGAACTCTGCAAGGCACAGACTTCTTTCTTGATTTCTCCAGCTGACAGCTGTTTATAGGTATTTTACCAGTTGACTGTGATCTATGTTTCACATAACAATTTCCCTTGGGGGAGGAGGGTGAGTGTGGTGTGCGAAGAAGGGGGTTTGAAAACCGTTGATACACCCGGCCACGTTGTGAAAACGACTGCTGGTCAATGCTTGTAGTTGACCTAAAACTTCGATTTGGGCCGCCTCTAAGATTTCTGTGAGGTAAAAAATCACAATCCATTAATAAAAAAACACTATTTTACACTTACTTTAACAGCAAAACATCCTTTCTCGTGCCTAAGTGGCTCATAGGGCTGACGCTTATCTCCAGTTTCTGTAGTGTTAAGTGGATGAGAGTCTTTGACTCTCCCTGGACAGGACACTAATCTATCGCAAGTTAGCTTCCAGCAGAAGCTGTTACAGCCTGGTCGACTGGAACAAAGTCAGGTAAAGTGTCTTGTTCAAGGACACAACACAGTGGTCTGACTGGGGCTCGAACTCGCAACCCAAGGATTACGAGTCGAACATGCTAATTAACCGCTCGGCCACTACATTGACGACAACAGCAAAACATGAAATAGCCTAATTAGTGTCAAGTCGACTGAATTCAAATAGTGAGGCTCTGTCCACCGTACTGCATTAAGTTTTTGTTTGAGAACGCATTCGTGTAGACAGACATTAATGCATATTTTTCTATCCATTTTTGCTTTCTGCTCACACTTTAAAAACGATCAAAATTAAAAAGAATGCTTGTGCCACCGAAAATGGTTGCCAGAGTGAAGGGAATCTTGAAAATGAAGGTGCAGCATTTTGGTGTGAAAAAGCAATAATATCTAAAGGTTTTATAAACGCTAATCTAAATTTCCTTGCCGTACACTTCTTAAATACTCTCGAATGAAACATGGTAATTAATAAAGGTATGCTTTCTTACATGTTTTCGTGGTCTATTTGGGATGCAAACTGATTTTATATACTATTTCAAAAAAATGAAAACGGAGATTAAATGGGCCTATATATATAATTTTAATAAAGTAAAACCCTTTAGAACTGAAATTAAGTTAACGTACATATGTTAATGATAACTGATATCTTGGGCTACCAGACTTCTTTTTCTTTCTAAAATGAATCAAAACAATCTTTTTAATGCAGTTTAGCTACAAAAATGATATACAATTCATTGAAGCACTTTGCTTGAAAATTAGCAAGAGCAATAAAAAGTAAACATTTTTTCTTTAAAGTGACAAGCAACCTCATTTATGCCAGAGCGGGTACTCACCTCACATATTTAAGTTCGATGTTTAACACTGATAACTTCGGAAGTTCAACCGGTGTATGCTGGCTTGGAATCTGACCTAAAAAGATGGACAGTTATTTGTTTGATTTTGCAAATTCAATCCAAAAATTTTCCAAGATTTTTTGGTTTTTCAGTTGAAAATGAGAGTTTTTTCTTTTAGAATATTTACTAAAAATATTATAACATACTAACCTGCACTGAAACTTGGACGCCTTAAACCGACGCAAGGGGAACCACTACTAGCAAACCTCTTCTCCAATTTCTTCGCTGATGTAATTCTGAGCTGTGATGTCTCTGATTTCCTTTGAGCTTGTGATGATACACTACATGGATGATAAAATATCAGTTTCTAGCATGTTTACTGGGACAAACAAAACTTTAGTAGATTCTTTCAATAGTAGGCTGTACAAAAGAATTCAGTGGGAAATGTTACTTTCATCATACTGGAAGTACAGAACAGGGCAAGGTATCATGTTTGATAGGGTAGGGAATTCACAAACAGATTAAACTACAAAAAGCCAATAAAAACTAACATCATGCTATTCTAAACTGGCTTTTCCAAATTCGCCAAGCTAGCTACAATTTTCTAGTTATACGTAGGTTGTTTTAACAAAAAAGGTTTATGTTTCCTAGTACAGTTGTACTAAGGGTACATCAGATACTGGTTGCAGCTTTTATGAAAAAGTTTACATCAAAATTGGTGTTTAAAAATAGACTAAAAGATTCTGTTCACCTATATTGGCCTAATATTAACTACTTTTATCAAAGGTTGAAACAAAAGTCCTACCTTCCTTAATCTTTGTGTAATTTTATATGTAACAAACATGCATAACTTGTTTTTAGTCTCCCAAATACAAATAGCTTTTAGACAAACTTGACTAAAACAGGAAAAAACATTGATTGCAACAAACCTTTCCCCTTTGTTTTTCACATTTTGCCGATTTACTAAGTTGTCTATGTTGAAAGTAAACAAAAGATTAAGTTAGAAATTAGATATATGAGTAACTGTTTTTACCTTTATTAATTTTTCAAATTATAAGTCCGCTACATCACAACAGCTAGAACTGAAAAGTTGCTGTCAGAGCTGGAATAATACAATAAGTAAACACTTCATAACAATATTATATGTAAACACTTACTTGATGAGTTTTGTTCCACAGAGGGCTACAAAAAAGACAATAATAATTTATTTTAATAGTTGTTATGATAGTTGTCAAATTGGTCAAATGTTACAATGATAAAACTTGTAATTACTACAACAACTAACAAAGTACAGCGCTTAATTATCAGCTGTCACACATATCGATTTCCTTTTTTAATTTTGTTTAGCACATTAATTTGCTGAATTTTAATACTTTAAGTATTAATTAGTATATTATTCAAAGAGCTTACCAGATACTCTGGGCTCAAAGGTCGCTGATGATTGTACTCATGTTCTGAAACTGGAGCTGAGTTGATCCTTTTAGCTGAGGAGTTTTTATTAAGAGTCTGTTCAGCCCATGCTTCTACAAAAACAAAAGTAAGAGAAAAACACTGTAATATTTATTAAATATTACATAAAGCTTGTAATGTATGATCTTGCTAAACTTGAATTTGCAATATCAAACACTTTTCTCCTCCTTTTGAACACAACACAATTATGTGGTGTTCATGATGTCACACCTAAGGTTACATGTATACAAAACAATTAACTAACCTTTCAAAAATGATTGAACTCTCCCCGTTTTAGCAACATCAATTGGACTGCAACCTGTTTCAAAACAAAAGCAAAAATCTTACACAGATGCTTTCATAGTAACATAATGATGTTTTCCAAGGTTGTGAGGGTTTAGCCACAAGGTTGAGAAAGTTTTAATAATAATTTTTTTAAAGTTATCATAAAAATAATAATTTTATTAATACTAAAAACAAACAACAGTAAGAAAGAAAGGACTAAGAAATAGAAGAACAAAACAGGAAAAAAAGAATATAGCTTAAAACTTACATCATTAAATTACATTTGTCAAAATTTTCCTGTGCTCAAAGTGAAAATGAAATAATGCAAAGCTTGTACCAAAAACTAAATTTCTTAAGGATAACAAAAACATTTTTGTAAACAAATATCTCACCTTGATCATCCACAAGAGTGACATCAGCTCCATGGTTTAAAAGAGTGAATGAAACCTGTTCATGTCCACATGATGCCTAGAACGACACATAGACAGGACATTTAGGCCTGACTTCTACCACCAAAGTTTTAATAACATTGTCAATCCTCATCTGCTTAAAATCAGTTCTTATCTAGTTTCTCCTAGCACAACTCATAAAAGTATTTTACATTTGGTATAACAGGATTATGGATTGAATTAAACATTATCTAGTTCATTTTTTGAACCAAAAAAAGTCTCAAATTCAGAATTTGTCTCCCCAAACTAGAAAACCTAGACTATTTTTTAACACACCCAGTAAATTATGTTTATGTTGTTGTTGATTTGAAATTAACAAACATATGACACCAACAAAAACATCCTGGTATCTTCCATAGATCTAAATAATCCATTCAGTCAAAATTTCAGACCCAAAGTCCTTCAGCCCCCCTTTCATAAAAACATGTGAGTGGCATACTCTGGGCCTGATTGGTATTGAAAAAATAGATTTTTAGGAAGAATTTACAAGACAACATTTAACAAAATTAGACTAGAAACACCTCTCAAGCTTGTAAACAAATGGTTGGTGAAGTACACTCACTGCAATATGAAGTGGAGTTCTGCCAATATATCCCCTTGCATTCGGATCTGCACCATTCTCAATAAGTGCTAGCAAAACCTGGCAGTTATCGTGCTTTGATGCCCAGTGAATCGGACAATTCATTGAGCTATCTTGGGCATCTGAATTTGAAACCAAATGACAAGCGTTATATCATGAAAAATATAATGGTTGCAACATAGATAAAATTTTAAGTATAAAAAATAAATTAAACTTAAATATCATGTAGAAAGGTATAAAAGTTGATCATGAGTTCTTGTTAGTGTCTTACCAACATCACATGAGCCTTTTTGTAACAAAATATCAACAACATTTTTAGCCTTTGATCCTTTGCAATGGGCAGCCATGTGTAATGGACCTCGCCCTTCACTGTCACTCAGACTACAGTCACTGTAAAAGAAGTTTAACAACAGTAAATTGAATGACAATAATGTAATTAAATATCTGTGAATTCATGTATAAAGGATTAACAAAAACAAAACATGGAATATATAAACTTTGCTTACACTGGTAATCATTGTTTGGAGTTTTTTTTAAAAACTAGACTTAAGTCTTAGCCAGATTAAATGGACAGAACTTTGTGCTTTTCTTTCGCAAGTTACCCAAACATTAAGAGATTCTAGGTAAGGACTTTAATTTACACATTCATGTTTTAATGATTTTTCTTTTGGTGTGTGTTTAAATAAAGTATTATCATTTATCTATTATTATTTTTCATTATTACTACTATCATCATTAATATCATTAGAAGCATTTATTTAGTAATATTAAAAACTTTACTAGCCATCCAGGGGTTGAAAAAGTTAATTATATTTAGTTAAGTTGGACTTGTGTTATCTAGTTTTAAACATAACTGACTATAGCTGTACAATACATTTTAACTTGTTTGTAAATAAACGATAGCTATTCATTAGTTGAGAAGTAGCTTACGCTTTGTGGTTGAGTAGCTCCATGACAACCGAGACTGGGTTATAACCTTTCCCAATGACATCTTTTTCAACTGGATGAAATTCAAAAATAGATACCAGCAGTCAATTTCTTGCTAGCCACATGAAACTCTACTTTATGAAAATATAGCAACTACAAAATTAAAGCACCAACAAAACCAAACTCTGTTAATAATTCATTTCTTATTGTAAACCCAATTATTTACTTTTGTCAAAAGTGTCCACATCTCTTGTAACCAGAAGCAAAGGAGTCAATCCATCAGCATTCCTACAGTTCACATCAACTCGGTCAGTTCTAGAACCCTGCAGACATAATAAATAGTTATAAATTATATTCACAAACTTAGGATTAAAAACTAATCTTATTTAAAAAATTATGATAATAGTAACAAACTGATGTTTTGGTGCTATACTGAAGCCATTCTCAAAGTACTAAAATGAATTATGTAAAAGTCAGAACTATAACTATGCCAAATTGAAAAGAAAAGGAAAAAATTCAAAGGGACACCCTGGGACATATTTAACCTGACTGAATGTTTAGTATAGGCTCAAGGCTTTTAAAAATCTATAAGTATTTCATATTTTTTACAAAACAGTCAAATTTGTTATATTTGCACTTCTTAAGCATGCAAAAACACCAAAGTCAAGCAGTTAAGTAGATTTATTTTTTAAAATTTTAAATCTACCTCAGAAGTTACACAGATAGCTTGAAGATGTTACTTACGAGCACTTTTTCGACTGACTTAATGTCTCCTTGCCATGCTGCCTGTAGTAAATGCTTTGATAAAATTCCTATAAAACATGTTAAATCGTCAAAGAGTAATTTGAGATATATAATAATTAGAAAACTAGAAAAACAGACAACTCATTATTGGGAAAAAATCCATTAAATTAATTATAGTTGCATACCAAATTAAGCATTAATTTAATCTATTTAATTGATTTATCACATTCTAGTTTTCATATATACAGTATGAAAAATATCAGATTCATTACATACCTTGCCGTTCAACTGACCCTACAAATAACCAAGAGAAAACAAGTTTAGTTTACAGATCTTGATTGAACAAGATGTTCAGAGCATGAACAAAAACAACTTGGGTCAGTAACTTAACAGTTGTGCATATAATATCATAAGTTAGCTGTACTCAAATGTTTTGTCTGAGTTATTAAAACACCTTGGTTTTTCTTGTGGCTCTCGCACTCTGATTACATAAATTGCACTCAGTTAATAACGGTAAAGTGGTGCATTAATATTATTATTTTATATATAGTGCCTTTTCCACATGAATGCTCAAAGACACTTTACAATGATCAGTTTACCCCCAGTAGACCAGAAGCATATATAACAGGCGTAATTGACAGCTGCTTCAAAGCGGTCCATGTATGCTGCTACTCATTTTACTAACCCCAGAAGGATGGAAAGCTTTAGCAGTCACCCAAATATTTAACCCTCAACTGGGCTGGGAATCGAACCAGAACCTCAGGATTGGGAAGCAGAGATCTTACCACTGCACCAACCCCTCAGCTATATGGGATTGGGGATCCGCAAGGGTTCATATGCAGACATAATAATGGATTTTGCACTTAGTTTAAAGCCACAGACAAGAAGTATCTTAATTATAAACTTAGTTTAAGGAATGTAATAATTACAGTTAATGCATGCACCACAACATTTCCTTTTCTTTCTAGCCCCCCTTTCCTTTCCCCCTCCCCCACTTCAAGTTATGAGAAAACAGGTTGAACAAGTTTGGACTGGTGACTTGCAGCATGAGCCTAGAACTTAACCGACTACCATTTTAGGTACATTGTACAGTCTTACCTAAAAGAAGTGCCTTCAAACTGTTTGGAGCATAGTCTAATGCTGATTGTCCATTGTTATTACACAGAGTTACATCAGCACCATAGTTTAACAGCAAGGCTGCCAACTGAAAAATAAAATTAAAACACCTTAGATCATGTTAAATGGGTAAAAAAAACCCAGGCACATGTTTTGCAATATCTTACACTTCTTTTCATTCCTTTGAACAGTATAATCTTCTTTTTTTCAAATCATTTATCAACAGCAGTAAACATGTACCAGTTTCATTGACACGATATCGTTTTAAAAACATACAATCGCTTGCTTTTGGTAATAAAGAAATTGTTTATTACCCGTGTTGTTAAATTGAAATTTTGCGCAGGATCGCGAATTTCTTCTTTCAATACAAAGAACACGGGAAAAAATAAAATCCCTTGTTCAATTTCAAGAAGTATTACAATTCTTTAATTTATGAAGGGATCGAAAGCGCAAACTAGAAAAATGAAGATCAAAATTTTCCTAAAACGAGGCCACGGCGGGTAACCGTGACGTAGACAAAAACAAACTCACGAACTTCCTTATTCTTACAGTTACAGGTCAATTTATCAATTTCGAAAAGTATGATAATTGATATAAATAAAACTTCAAACCTTTTCATTGTTATTTTCTACAGCAAACATTAGCGCAGTTTTTCCCCCTTTCTTCTCCTTGAAATCCACATTAATAGCCTGAAAATTGAGCAAGTAAATATCTCAAAATCTGCTACTATCAATTTACGAAAACCGCAAACCGTCGGTTAGAATTTAAAGTGACAAGTTATTTTTTACCGCGTGTTTGGAGGCTCGTGCGAGGAAGTTTTGAGTTCTTTCGTAATCTCCATTCTGCAAGTAACAACAATTGCAAATACTTTAATCTCTTATAACCATTTCAGTTTTGCAAGTCATCGATTCTAGACATTCGTTCGAAATACTTACTTTAACTGCATTTAGAAACGACTCGTTCAGTTGATCTTGACCTCCACTACAAAATAATACATTTTTAAGAGACATCAGTGAGTCATAACACAGATTTTAAAAGGACAGTAGAGCAAAAATCACACACCTTCCGTCGGCAAAGATTCGCTTCGTGCAGTCATGATAGTGTGACAACAGGTTTCTGTTACGGAATCCCCCGCTGTAATTTTTCACCCCAGAAACAGAGTCTTTGCCCATTACAACAATTTCATAATTTGTAAGTCGCAGTAATTCGCAGTTGGAGAGTATTTTGTTCCATGATTCAACAAGACAAATGCAAAGCTTGTTGCTTGATGTTGAAAACAAAGATCATCTGTTACCCACTTGGGGAAATTTTTCCAATATGGCGACTTTCATTGTGTTCATTGAAAGCCATTTAGTTTATACGTCCATGGAAACAGCCAATCACATATGTCCCAAGGGAAACCGCGCGGTATTACATCTTCCTTCATAAAACAAGAGCCGCGCCGCGGGAAAATGCATGATATAAACGCTTTTAAGAAGTTTTTTTTTTTTTCTTTTAAACGAATTGTTGTAGGCCTAAAAAGCACAAATCAAAACGATGATTTCATCTACGGCTTACAAAAACTTTTAAGCCTTGTAAAAGAAATCCAGGAATTTTCGACCGCCGGGAAACGATCCGACTTATTTTTTGGCTTCGTCTTGAATAAATAAAAAGTTGTGTGAAATCATATTGAGATCCTCCCGATAATACACGCAGTTAAACCAATAGCAAAAGAGATGTTTGAATATGATTTAAGGGTTTCAAACGGATAATCGTGAAGCTCAAATCACTGGCTATAATGATCAAAAGGTGTTTCGACTCTGTAAACAATGTTAAAAGGGATACTGATCCGAGCAGTTTTGAGCTCAGACAAAAAAATGGCGAGTCTTGCCTTCTGTGCTAACTGCTGTACACTTTCTTTTAG
This sequence comes from Hydrozoanthus sils, assembly GCA_027575215.2. Lineage (NCBI taxonomy): Eukaryota > Metazoa > Cnidaria > Anthozoa > Zoantharia > Hydrozoanthidae > Hydrozoanthus > Hydrozoanthus sils. The sequence goes on from JAOBRD020802559.1 coordinate 10,239, forward strand.
TCAAGGATTTCCCAGTTAGTCAAACATGGTTTTAACCGTGCTAAATTTCACTTATTCTTGCACACAAAACGTACGTAAATTGTCTTCTCCCGGAAACTGACGTTAAGTCAGTACTTGCTATTAAAATTGTATTACTATATCGTTAAATAGCTATTACTCTCCTTTGCTTATCACAAAAAATCCACAATATGTGCCAATTATTAGTCTCTAGAGATCTAGAGTGCATCCCCTCTGTTTTGATAAGCTCCGCGAAAAATCACGGAACTATCAAACCTCGCAACAGTGGCACGCTAACTACAAAAATAAGCAAAGTCTCCGAGACTGAGAAATTATAAACAAAACTTGTATGAAAAACCAAAGTATCTGCACTTACGACTTAACACTCTCGACTACGAAAGTTTTTGGTTTTTGACCTTTAATGGAAAAGTGTTAGCGTAGCAAAAAAAGTAGTATATGAAATTATGAACAGTTATATGGGAAACCCAGTTCTCCGAGTTTTTTATGACAAACAAAATATATATAAATCAAGCAGCTAACAAAAACGTTTTTTAATGCTAGCTGCACTCAGCGATGTTTGCAAACAAAAGATACTTTTAGGCAGGAATATGTTAGATGTATTACCACGTTGTTTAGGCTTGTATCAGATCTTAATATAAGCCTTTTTATCAGTCCAAACTATAAAGATATCTGATTAAGTATAACAAAAAATGCGTGTAACACCTATACAACAACTAACATGAGACAATTTGTATCGAGCCTCAAATATTTCATAGAAAAATAACACATTGAATATTGGCGCTGTCAGACACGAAAGCTGTATATTTTTCTCCCCAAACCACTGACAAATGTATACGATAACAATATGAAAAGGTGCAATCTTCGTTCTGTGAAGTTTGTGGGTAATACGGAAAGCATTACCACGCGGTGTATGAGTTTCATATTTACCTTCTTATTCTCCTTACGAGAAGTGGCCGATGGCTGTTCATAGTATAACATGGCATTTTGGTTATTCTGTGTAGATGTTGGCCAGTGTCACCTGTTTTCTCCTTGTAGAACTGGAAAAAGGTGCTATCTGTTTCTTTTTTTCGTTTGTAATGGGTAGAGTTCCCCGAATGTCACACCATTGAGTGCATGTTACACTGGTTTGACCCACCGGTACATCACGTCAGTTATAAATAACTAAGAAACCACGCAACATGTGCGTGTTAGAGTAAACTCTAAAAACGAAAACTTGCAGGTCCAAGTCACGTCAAAAACACTTTATTGAAAATGCAAATGAAGAACATAATCGACAATCATCTTGAGTTTTTTTGTTTTCTCTTGCAATTAGAGCTTCCTCTAATCGCATGATATGATTCCGTGTCCAGTTAAAGAAAAATAAGAATGGTTTAACAAAGAAATTAAGCCAAAAACACAATACATGGCTTTACTAGCTCTATCCTTTCGATCGAATAAGAAAACGAAATTAGTTTCTGAATATGCATAAGATTTCAAATTTTTGCGGATGTAGTTTCATGTACGTGTCTGAAAACCTGCTACACATACGATAACTTTCTTTTAACAACCTTAGGCTGGTATTTTAGCACCTACGAACTAAATAAATATCGATTAGAACTTATGTGGCGAGAGTTTACAGTTGTTTAATTATTTATGTTCCAAAACGTGCATGAATCACATGCATGAAACACGTTACTTTGACGCAAACGAGACTGAGAATACTTTAATGGTTAACGCAATTTCGAAGACACGCTTTCATGTCATTCATAAAACAAAAATTGATCTTCGGGAAAAAACAACATTGAAAAATATTAGATTTGATAAATCCTGAGCAAGCTGTAGTTTTTTATCTTCAAAAGTAATAGGTTTTGAAGCTAATATATATAAAACTTTAGAGCTGTGTTTAACAGAGAACGAAGGGATTCAGTCTAGACAACAATGTAAACGTCTAAGTTCTAAATTCTAAGCTAATAAGGCCCTGTTTACATAGGGAAAGTTGTCCCGCGACGAAGGGACATCTCGCCTAGCCGAGCTACCCGGGGCGAGACAATTATTCATACAAGCAGCTAACCGTTGACATGGTGTCCCGCTTAGCCGAAGGGTTGTCACAACTCGGCTAGCGCTAGCCAAGGCGAGATATTTCTTCCATCCGGGCCATCTCTCTCCATTTAAACAGATTGACCCTTCTTCCCGGGACAACTCGAGCCCGAAGCCATTTTAATGTAGTGTTTAATATGCTTTAGGCCCCGATTATATGGAACGGGCTAGCCCGGTTGAGCGGGCTGAATTTTTCTACCGAGATCCCGGCTATCAGTATTAACTCTATAAAAAATAGACTCGCGATTACATGGAAAATTTTCAGCCCTGTTTGCCAAGATCTCGGTAACAACCGTCCGGGATTCCGACAAAGCGAGCCTTAATTTTTTTTACAGAATTACACAACCAGGCAGGCCCGGTCTCGCTTTGACAAAACAATGAGCGCCTGACGAAATTTTCGCAATTCCTCCATTTTGTAAACAAATACGAAACTCCTGCCCGGCCCGGCTCGTTTCATGTAATACCGAGCTAGGGTTGTGTTTTCAACCGGCCAGCCCGTTCCATATATTAAATCCCTAATAGTAGCAAAACAGTTTCCCATGCACGGTCGACTCATCCCGGGCCACAGATTTTTATGTAAACGCAAGACAAAGTTTTCCCGGGTTCAAACCTCATTTAAACTGCAGGTCAAGTTGTCCCGGGTAGAAAGGACAACCCTTTTATAGCACGGGATCATATAAACACGGGGCCTTAGCCTATCCAATACACTCTTTTCCTGTTATCGTTGACTAAAATAGACTTCCGGCGCACGTACTCAGCCTCAGCCTCGAACTGAAGTAAAATATCCACAAAGGTGTTATCAAAAACTCAGTCTATTGTTTCATGGCAAATGGCGAAGCTGTCCCCCCAAATAACCCCATGAGCACTTGCGGTACAAACTCGGTCCCAGTCTCATTTTCGTTTCTAAAGTGGCGAATTCCGCCACTTTTGTAGTAGTTGTAGAGTTACATACAACGTTTCAACGTCGTTTAGAAACACAGTACAGTTAACCCCGCGGAAACGATATGTGGTGAGCTTCACAGAAATTAAAGAGCAAATCTATCAGTTAAAGTAATAGGGTCAAATTTCATGGCTTTTTTCTTTGAAATAAATAAAACTTCCCTAAGGGAAAAGGTCAAAACAATGGTACTTCCTAGGAACCCAATTTAGGGGGGTGGGGTATTATGTGCCGCCA
>JAOBRD020802664.1:0-13506 GCA_027575215.2 Hydrozoanthus sils
GGTATTTACATTTTATAGCTGAAGTTTGAGTATGGAAGTGTAAGAAAAATGGAAAGTAAAATCACAAAAGTCTTCATTAAAAAATTCTGTGAAAAGGTGTGTGGCCCTTTGAATAGCTTTACAAAGGAACTATGACCCTCCCCTTTTGATGCTCACTTTCACTGATGACCCTCCCCTCTGAGGCCCCAGCCCTCCCCCCCCCAGAAAAAAACATACCTTCCCTTAATGATATGTTGCCATGAACTGTGTAATGATAAGAAATCATTCTGTAATTGACAGGTAGCGCTGCTGCTGCTCATTTGTAACTGGATGGTTCATTGGATGTGGAAGCAAGGAAATGACCCTGATAATTACTCTATTCCTTACCTCACTGCCCTTGGTGATCTGCTGGGCACAGCCCTCCTGGCTCTGTGCTTCTACCTCCTGTGGCTTGTGGGCGATCATGATAGTGATGTTGGAGATTAGAACTTAATTACAAAGACATATTTTTTTAATAATAACACAAAAAAATTATTTATCATTATATTTTATGGATTGTTGTTAAAGCAAATTATGGTACATGGTGCCCCAGATAAAATATGTACTTTCCTGTCAAGTGTTGGACTCACTTCCTACAGAAGCATGGCTCCCATTAAATACAATAGCAACAAATGAGAGATCAGTGATCTGGCACTAAAACAAATATACAGTCGAGGATCTCTTAAGGTTCATGGTATTATTTTGGGCAAATTTTGCTTTTCTTTTTCAAATTAAAGTTTACTTTGTTTGATGAATTTCTGTTTTTTCTCATCAAAAAATGACTTACATTTCTTTACATTTTTATGTAAGGAAATGTAGGTGTGGATAAGTGAAGCTGTAGCCAAAAATATGGTTATATATTATAAAGCACCACATAAAAAATAAAACAGTTAAGAAAACAACAAAAGAAACTGTTGTACAGAGTCAACTGCTGATTTACTAAAGTTGTGAAAAGCAAGGGGGGAGAGGTAATTATAAAATAATGGTGGCCATGAATACAGACCATTGCTATGTCAAAATGATATAGTGAATTTCTGAAGTTTCTAGTTTCTTGGTTAAGCAAAAGTATCTCTAGTTTCTGAGACTAAGGAAACTGTTGGTTATTTTGCTTTTTTAATTGCCAGCCAACATTCACCCCAGACTCCGGCCCAGTTCGAATTATCTAAGATTAATTTTGTAAGGTAAAAGATTACAGCAGCTTTCAAACAACTATTTACACTGTTTTATTTATACCAGATTACTATTACAAAACTTAATAAGAGTGTCCTTGCAGAGAAAGTGCCTGGGTTTCTTAATGTGATTATCCACTGACAGTTCTAACTGGTATACAAGTTGTGTTCCCAGAGTGGGTCATGAAGTATCCATTGCATTTAATGAAGCTCCACTGTGTTCTGCATCAGGCAGTTGATCAGTCTTGTCTTCTGAAAGAACAAAATTTATTTCCATGTAAAGTAAAATAAAAATTAAAATTAATAAAATAAAAACCCCAAATTAAACATTGGACCTGTACCGAAAATGGTTTTGAGAGTAGGTACTAAAAGGTGGTTTGACTGACAAAGGCAATACCTGGGTGGCAAAGAAATGATTGTAAATGATTTTGAAAATCTATTTCAAAAGTTTAATACATGGTTGACACTTTGAAGGCTGAAAAACATGGCAATGGTATTTGCAGCACTGTTGCTCACAACATTTAACTTGTTGATATTGAAAATTGGGGGTTGGGTCCTTTAAAAATTATTTTTATTACTACCCTGGAAAACTCCTGGAATTTTGCTTTCATCAATAGGTACGAACCATGTTAATATGACAATTGATATTAAACAGTAAAAATGTTAACAGTAGTGACCAAAGACCAAACATTCAAGTAACATGTTGAGCCTGCTTGTTCTGATTCTATTAGTCCAACTAACTAAATGAAACTAACACAGCTCACCATTTAACATCTCTTGAAGCTCATGGATGGTTTTGATCAACAAATAAAACTGCTTCTGTCTCATTTCAAGCTGTAATATAAAAAATCAATTATGATGACTAGACTAAATATAATAAAAACTATTATCCTGCTAAATATTTTAAAGACTGTCAAAATCATAAAATCTCGACAAAAAAACCATAAACTTCATAATTTAATTTTGTCGAAGCAATGATCATTTTCAAAATTTTTTTTAGTTTCTTTTAGCAGTATAAGGGTTTAATAATAAAACATGACATTTATGGTAATAAGAGCCATTTGACTGAATTACCTAAGTTTTGTAATAAATTTATAAAGAATTTATCAAACATTATTACAGACAACAATAATAATATATAAATAATTAGTATTGATCAGGATTACAAACCTTTGCAGCAAGATTTTCTTTAATCTCGGACTGCACACTGAGATCTTTACACAGGGCTTCTGTTTGTCTGCAAATAAGAATTTTGCAAAAACAAATTTGTGGTATAAAAAGACAGCTAGGCTAAAAGCTACCTAAATTCTTTCACGAGACTAAAAGTGGCCCATTAGGCCGGTGGTTTTCTCCGTTTTCTGAAGTGCTAGGTGGCTGAGAGTCAATGGAAGCCTAATTTATGATCGTAGTAAAAAGTGGGAACATTGCTGCCTTGGACGTTTGTTTAATTTGCATTGCCCTTCATGAGTCAGGAACAAATGCACAGCATAAAAAAAATATAATTGTTGTTGCTGTATACTTAATATTTATCTTGATTTTCTTTAAGAATGCAGGAGATTTCTGTAAAATGTGGCAGATGAAGCAAAAATGCGTACCGTCTCTTGCAAAATGCAAGAGAGTTCGCACATCTGGGATTGAGTTCTCGACTTGCAGCCAACAATACAATTCATTCACTCACTTGGTTGTCTCTTGCCTTTCTGGATGCTGTTCTATTACCTTGGCAAGCGCATCATATTCTAAAATAAATCGAATGAAGGTTTCTTTCACCTCAAATACCCTAGCAACGCAAATGGGTCATAAAGTTACCACAGCTGCCAATCAATTTCCCAAGCAAACATTTAGTCAACATATGGCTTCAGTGGGTCCTCAAAAATTCTCGAATGGTTTGGTATCAATATTTAATGACCCTTAACAAGTTATTTGAATGGCAGAAGGTTTCTATGAGGTCTTGATTGGGTTGTTTTCATTTTTTCAAAACATTAAAATATAATAATATAATAAAACTTGGGTATTCTGACCAGCCTGTTGCAGAATTTAGGGCAGAGAAAATTAAGAGCTTATTCTCTGAAAAATAGAGATAGTAAGAAAATTAGGACATTTTTCAGCTTTTATGTAGAAAAAACTACATTTTTCTTACTGATGTTCAAACAGAAACCTACTCCAGACCAATGAAAATTAGTTAATGAAAATGACAACCACTGGACTACAAACTTTTATGTGTGTGTGTGTTAATAGAATTGCCTATAAGGTCGTACAACAGGTACACTGTACCTTGTCGGTTTCTTCGGATTGTCTTCGCCTGCTGGAGTTTCTTTTTACATGATGCTATTTCTTCATGCGCCCGTGTAATACTTTGCTCTGAAAAAAGAAAGAAACAAGGTGCTACCAAAACCTAAAACTACAAGCTGAATCAAATAATTCATAAATTACACTAATCTTAGTTTATAAATAAAATGCTATGAGACTCAATCATTATTTTAACTTATGGTCTATTTGAATGAAATTTGGTTTCCAAATTAATGTACATTTTGTTCTAACTAGTTAGTCAAACTGTATAAGGACTACAAAGATACTAAAAAATGTTTACTTCATTACTTATAATGCAAAAATTTATAATAATATATAGTAATAGTGTAAAAAAGTTAAAGGCATATCTGTTAAAACTGACCACACTTTAAATTATCTACAAAAACTATCCAATGAGTAAACAGGCCTTTGTCCACACCAAAACAAAGAATTTGACATTGACTTACCAATGTCACTGTAAATTTTTTCATAGTTTTGTGTCTCGTGTTCATTCATCTCATATGCCATCAGTGTTTTTCCTGCAGCAAACTCACATTGTGCAAGCTGTGCCATTATTTTCTGGAATGTTGCATCACTACACAAATTTAAGCAAATTGAAAATTATTAGTTAAACCCACAGAAAAACTGTTTTATGGACTCGTTAACTTTTTAGGAACCCATGCATCTAAAACCAGTACTGTGCACCAGCAGTCATCTACAGTACTTAACAAAAATCAACTTTATGGTGAGAAAACATGACTGCTTGGCTTAGAATATAGTTGATTCAATTTACACTGTAGCTCAAGTCTGATACTGTGTCAATTCTGTCCTCTTCATGTCTGTTTAATAAGCAGAGGGAAAGATTTTTCCAAAACTGTGTCACACTCTTTGATTTGATGGGAAAGCTTAAATATTGGAATCAAAGAAAATGTGAAAGTTTAGGTATAACGAGACAGGCCAACTAAACACTTGATGAGGACATTAAGTTTAGTCCAACCAATCCAAACTGTGCTCCACTGCCTCTGGGTTATACTATCGTTTTTGTTAAACAGCCCTTTAACAGCTGCAGCAGAGCATTGCAGGCAGATTAATAAGTGCATGAATAGGTCACAATAAGGTGCCTACATTCCACATGCTATAATAGCTAAGTGGCAAAGAACATGGCCTCACATGCAATCTGCACAACTACAGAAAAATTGACTAATGATCCTTTTTGATATGATAGATCATAGTTAATCTAGGGGCTGGTTATGAAAGCCGGCAAACTTGAAAAGGGAAATACAAAGAATGTACAAAAAGATGCAGCCTTTGTTGTAGGTTGAACGAATCGCAACTGTGCACATTCTTTGTTTCAGGTGTTAGTGAGAATATTTTGACTGGCTACTTGTTGATTTGCATCTCAAAACCTTTGTTTTTTGTGCACCTTCAAGGCTAGTAAACAAAAGAAATCATCAAAAGACCTACAACAATGGTTTCATAACCAGTCCCTAGATTAACTATGGATAGATGAACATAAATACCAGACCTGCCAACCTCTGAAATCCAAAATCCTTGAGGTTTCAAAAATTTACTTGAAAAAACCTTGAGATTTAGGTCTCAAACTTGGAGATTTATAGAAATGTCTGAAAGCTAACTAAGACAATGCAGCACAAGCAATACTAGCAATGTTCAAATTGTCATAATTAGCATGTTTTACTATAACTGTAAATTACAGTTATGTACTTGTAAGTATATAAACTAATACTAAAATAGATGGCATGATACAGTACAATGTTTATTGTTAGTCAAGGTGTCTTGTTCGACTCAAAACAAGACAAAAACGGTGATAAAGTAACACAAAAGTTTGATTTTGGATCTAGTTTATCAAGATTGTCATTCATTGTGAGAAACTATGAGGTTTTGAGGTTAAACTGTGAGATGAGACCCTAAACTGTGAGAGCAGGAGATGAGATATGAAACCGTGAGTCTCATGGTCAAACCCTGACAGTCAAAAGGTTTGTAATACTACTATCAAAATAGCTAAGTGCTGACACCCTGCATACATTATAGTTAATGCCCTCCTGACTGCATATGCACGTTAGCCATGGATTGCAATACCTTTCATCTTCACTTGTACTCGTGTTGCACCATTTCAGAAAAGTTTTAAGCAAAGTTGTAATTCGACGAGCGTCCCCTGTTCCTTCACCATCAATCAGAAGTCTCTTGCGAATTATCTCATCTGTTTCAAACAGTAAAATTTCAATTGAAAGGTCTAGTACAAAAATAATGCAAGTGACTATTGATAAGGTCGTTAACTCTTACTAGATTATCCCTATTAACTCTTCATAACTCTCGGGAGAATTACATTGATTTTGAACTAGGCCTTTCAATAATGATGTGAATGCATCACTCATTATACTTAACATATATAAAGTAACATTCTGTTTAAGTTATCCAACTACAATATATGCAAGTGCATTTGGTTAAAATTCAGTCTTGTTGGGATACCAACAAAAGCAAACCGGCATCACTCTGAATTTAGCTTTAATTTAGCAGCTCAGACAAGATAGTATGAGTAAAAAAACACTCACCATCAGTCGCCATCTTGAAAGCAGAATGTTTAGGCCCCGTGTATATGACTTACTTTGTTGCCTCGGTTGCTGCGTGCGCATGCGTTATTCAACCAACAAGGACTTGCGAGAAATGAAGCTGACGATAAAAGTACTCAATGGTGAAGGAACAAGCGTGGATGTAAGCAAAGTTTAATGTGTCTAATGATAGCCATTCAATGATAATCCAGGAAATATGACTCAAATTTATCGGTTTCATTGATTAAGTACGTCGGGTCAAACCAAAAGAGACAAAGACCGAGAATGAAGAACTATAGGACCAAGAGAATATATAAGGACCGGTTATTTTAAGCATATTCGCAGGGGCAAAAGCGAGAAAGAGAAACCTCACAACAACTATAAACCAGAAACTCAAAAAACATGTCTTTGGCCTGAAGAGTATAAAGCAAAACATATAACTGTGCATATCCGTTTGAACGACAAGGACGTAAAAGTGAAATTTGCGCTACTTGGGTATTTTTACAGAAAGTATTTTATTGGCGGTACCCTTTCACTTTTACGTCCTTGCCGTTCAAACGGATATGCATAGTTATAATATGTTTTGCTTTATATTTTTCAGGCCTAAGGCATGTTTTCTGAGTTTCTGGTTTATAGTTGTTGTGAGGTTTCCTCTTTCTCGCTTTTGCCCCTGTGGAAATGTTTAAAATAACCGGTCCTTATTCTCTTGGTCCTATAGTTCTTCATTCCGGGTCTTTGTCTCTTTTGGTTTGACCGGACATACTTAATCAACGAAATCGATAATCGACTGCAATCCATACTAATTAATACCGAAGAATACCAATCAATTGATTGATATTGGAAATCGATGACCAATCGATAGCCAATGTAGTCGTGACCTTTTTTCCATTGGCATTGATTGATAATCAGTTGGCATTTGCTGATAATCACTTTGAATGCCAGACCTCAATTCCCAACTTTCCTTGATGCAATGAAAATATCTTAGCCAACTGTGGTTCTAGAGGTGTCATCTTGGTATCTTTCAACAATACATGTAAAGCTGAGAGCACGTTTATTGAATCTATTTTATTGTTAGATTGAGGTAAATAAAAATTGATTGGATTCCTTCCTCAAATTTTGGGAGAGTTCCACCTGTTTGATTACAGAAATGATTGACTGTTTGAGTACACGCAATGCCAACTAATTTTTACTGTTAGGAGTAAAATTCATTGGTGTTTGTTACAACTATTTTATTTGAGCAACAAGTCATCGGTTTACATTTTGTGAAACCATAGAAGGTACCCAGATTGTTTAACAAAACAGCAGCTAGGAATGAGAAAAAGAGGTGCACACAGGAAAGCATTCGATGTCAATGGATGACAATCAATGTGATTAGCAGACAATCTTCGTGTGACTTTCAATTGGTCATTGATTGGCTGATACAAATTGATATCAATTTATTGATCGCTTTCCGATGATCAATTGTCATAGACTAAGTACATCGGGGGTTTGAGGGTCTCAGGGTGTTGATGGGTTTGTGTGAGTTATGCTGAGTTTGGAGGTCAGTTTTCAGTATACAGTTAGACCTCTATTAAGCAGCCACCTACCAAGCGGCCACCAATTAAGCGGCCACCTATTAAGTTACCACCCTCAGTCTCTAAGCAGCCACTTTCAAAAGTGCAGATTTTTTTGACATTGCTATGTTTTGATACATCTATTAAGCAACCAAGTGACCACTTTTCAAAGTCCTGAGGTAGGGCAGTAATTTAGAGAGGTTAAAATGAGTTAACAAAGATACAAATTAAAACATACTAAGATGACTTCAAATTGATCAAAATTAGTTAACAAGTACAGGATATCCTAATGGTTGAACTGTAATTTATAGGATTCCCTGTATAACCATAAATTTAATGTTCAGAGTTAAAATAAAAATGATTGTATATAAGTAACCAGTCACACTCAGAGATAAACCTTCATAGTCAAAGATTGATGTATAGTATATTATAAGCCATTCAATGAAACAAATTTCTTCATTCTTGTAAGATGCCAGTCAGTATAAAATATCACAAATGATTTAGTTCTCAGGTATTGATCAGTTTGTTGCCTAAAGAAAGGTGATTTGTGATACTGCCAGTGTTTACAAGATGTTTTTAATTACATCTTAACTTAAAATATCAAAATGGTACTTCAAATTTAAAAAAGTAAATTTAAAACAAGCGTTTTCAACTCATAAGGTCATCTTCAGGTAAATAACTGAACAACAAAATAACAGTTCAGTTATTTACCTGAAGATGACCTTATGAGTCGAAAATGTTTGTTTTAAATTACCTTTTAACTTTAAAGTACCATTTTGATATTTTGACCTTATTGGCATTTTATGCATCCATCTTAACTTAAGAATTGAAAGATCTAATGCAGAAACACTGTAAGTGACTTTTGATGAAGTTGTCAACTCTGTTTACATTATCCCTATTACCAGTCTTGATTTTTTAAATTTTGGTAAGTCCAGTTGTTGTGCACTAGATCCTTCAATGCCGTGACACTTGCTGACATTGAACCAATGATTATTTTCACTTCCAAGGTTGATGAAACAGAAACTGTTTTAACAGTTAAAAATATTGTAGCAGAAAAACTAAAGATACCAGCCTCCCAGCAAAGGCTAGTTTACAAAGGCAAGACTCTCACAGGTTGGTCTAAAGTACAGTCTGTAATATAAATCCTTTATGACTATCTGTGGTTAGGGAGAACTTCAAACCACAATACACATATCATGACTTGTATGCAAACTCTTGAGCCCCTAACATCCATATGTTTAGGATTATTTTTGGAAAAAAAAAACACTCTATATAGCTTAAGTTGTGACTATGATTATTAGTTTTCAACATTTCCCAAGACACTCTTGCTGTGTTAATCTGTTACTTTATTAGCAGTAATTTGCAACTACATGACTTTAGTTTTAGTTTATAATATACTATGATTAAACCGATCTATTTAATAAGCTTTAGAAGATATTTTTCGTGTTTCCATACTCTGTTGGAAACACGCGGGATTGTTGGGAGAACATGAGAAAAGATTTGGATCACAAGCTGAAAGTAAGTGATTCAAAATATTTTCGAGTGTTCTCTCAACAATCCCAAGTGTGTCTAACAGCATATGGAAACATGGAAAATATCTTCTAACGGTTTTATAAAATAATAACAAATGGTAATGTCAATCATGATTTCCATCAAGATTTAGGAAAATAATGGTCCTCAACCAATCAGAGTGAACCTATTATCGAAATTATTTTATAAACTAGTTATTATTGAATTTTTCAGATTTTTCCACTCAACACTTAACCGATAGTTATGATTTTGCCCTGTACTATTATATCAAATTTGGAAAAATTTTTAATCCTGTACCACTATTTCTACTCTTTAACTATTCTGGGCCCAGTTGTTTAAAGGCCGATAAGCCCCAATCCACAGTTAATTATTATCAATAATGACAACCAATAGGTTTTGTTAAGATTTTACCCTGAATTAGCACTAATCCTCTTTTGAACAACTGAACAGAGGACTCCAAACATTTCTCTCTAATTGATACGTTGATTTTGATTGGCTCTTCCTTCCAGATAGTTCTAATCTACTCACCTATGGCATTAGTAATGGAGACAAATTGTTTCTTTCTGTTAAGAAAGAACAAAATGAAACACTGAAAGCAAGAGCTGTCTGTAGTGAAATTGACCTTTGGGGGAAAATGAAAAGTTTGCTCCGGCAGCACTTTACAAAAACTGACTCAGACTTGGTAATGGAAAAGTTTAAAGAGGTAGGTCCTTTCCAATAACAGTTTGATATTGTTTGATCATGTTATCTTGATTTTGAATAGGAAGTAGAGAAGAAAGATAGCCAGAGAGTTTTAAGTTTGGAAAAAGTTCAAAAGTAGCTTTGACTTATTACATGATGTTATTTGTGTCTTCTGTAAATGCGCTAATACAAAGCCCCCCTCTCTTTTAAGCCCCTTATCTAGAGCTTCAAGTTTTAACTTAATCTGTTTTCAGGAGTTTGGGGCTTGGCTCAGCCATCTCAGCCTGGATGATATTGAGAGAATGGCAATGTTTCACATGAGTGCAGAAACAACTTGATGCAATTGGAGTACAGTCAGATTACTGTGAGATGGGAGCAACAGAAATGTGTTGATTTAGCCAAAGGTTTTACTTTATATGCCCCCCTCAGCCGATAAGAAACGGAAATAATTTCGACTGTTGCCTCTCCAAAGAACATTTGCTCTCCAGTAACCAGTGAGTTTAGCAAGAGCAACCTTGACAAATTGTTGAAAGACAGTTTTTCAAATATAGCAGTTGTCAACTGCTTGCACTGTACATGCCCTTAACAGTTAAACTGACTATATTCTAATACTGTGTCACTCACAACTGTGGTATGTTTAAAGGGATCCTCATGATCACTTGTGCATCATTCTTGGTCTCAAAAATAACTTTTGTTAAGTCCATGAACATATCAACTGCTCATACTTAATAATTCTGTACATAAATTATATATCCAACATCAACAAATCTATTCTGACCATTTCCACTGTTTCCATCATGCAGCCATTTTGAATTGTGATGTGTTTCAGTTGCAGTGCCAGTCACCACTTTTGATAATAACAATAGCAATGAATAAAAGGGGGTCTGGCACTGCAGCGAAAACATGTCTCATTTCAAAATGACGACGTGCAGGAAACTCAAACTGTGAAAATGATCAAACTAAATTGCGCAACATGAGATGTATGCACAGAATTATCAAGTGCAAGCTGCTGATACGTACACAAACAAAAGTTTGGATTGAGAACAAGAAAGTCATATAGCTGAGGGTCCCTTTAAGAAAAAATATGTCCAGAAATAGATGCAATTGCACAATCTGCAAAATCTGCAAAATTTTGCTACAAATTGAAATATATAATTGTCGAAAACTCAGTGCAAATTTGTTAGGTAGAAGTCTAAGTCAGTTTTTGCTATTTCAATTACATCTGTTGACCGCGATTTTTGCAGTTTTCGCAGAGGGTCTTGAGTATCACTCCTTTGAATAATTTCACAGTGTTAGCAAAATTTTGCAGTTTTTGCAGTTGCATGCATTTCTGGACATAAGTATTAAGAAATGAAACCAAAAGGCCTATAGTTTTATGTTTCAGTTGGGAATAGTTTTCAGTGCAAGTATACTTCATTCCTAGTTCCTTAAAAGTTTGCAAAAGCTAGTCTTTATGACTGACTGTTTTGAATGATTAGCAAGAAAAGTATTTTGAATGCCATGGTACATGCACCCATTTATGAAATCAGCCATGGCTAGAAAAACAGTAGCTAGACAGCAATTGTACTTAACGCTGATGCACTGAACAGTTTCTACTATAAAACTAGTTTAGCAACAAGAGATACAATTAGTTGAAATATAGGTTTGACAATTGGAGGGCCTTGTGTGAAAACAATGTAAGTGACTTTGTAGAAAATTACTTCCAACAGCTATGAAGAGATAATAGGGATAATCTAGGGGGAGTAGTGGTTTTGCCAAATGTCAATTTTGTACTAGATCCTTCAATTAAAGTCACTATAAAGCTTATTTTTTAATTTCCAGATGAAAAGTAGAGCCCTTTGTGAATAATAGTTTTCAAAAATAAAACATTTTCTCGCTGTTCCTGTTATATTTCTTAATATTTTTTAAACAGCAGCTCACTGCTGGTACATCACAGGTTACCAGTCCCTGGCCTGCTTGGTCAAAATTTGAATTTTGATCTTTTTTTGATTAAAAAGCATACTTAGATGTGGAAATTTTCTTTGTTTATTTGAATTTTGAGTTCATAGATGATAACAGTTTTAATCTAAAAAGTAAAATAATCAAGCTTTATAGGGACTTTAATAATGAGGAATTTATTAAACTTTAGTGCTGAATTAAAAATGATTGGATTAGGCTATCAAAAGAGCCATCTTGCTTTAAGTTCAACTTGTGTTTTACCAGCCACAGGTCGCCCTAAAGGCCAAACACAAGTGAAAATGAAAGAGCATGGATGTCAAAAAATGCATTCAATCAGAATATAGTTAATATATATGGACTGCTTAGGAAACCATTGTTGTATTTCTTTGCTTGCCATTTTCTTTTGTTTTCTGGTCTTGACCCAGCACAAAAATGGCACAAAACACAGAAGCTTTTGAAATGCAAATCAACGAATTGCCAGTCAAAATATTCTCCCTAACACCTGATCAAAAAAATGTGCAGGGTCGTGGTTTGTTCAGCATAAAACCAAGCATCTTTGTACATTCTTTGTATTTCCCTTTTGAGGTTTGCTGGCTTTCCTAACCAGTCCATATATATTAACTATGGTCAGAAGCTATGCACTTCTGGTCAATGTATGAGAACTTAAGTATAGGACTTAGAGAAACAAGTAGCAAGCGTTATTTCGAAAAAACTCTTAATTATAAGTTCTAGTATTCTTGGAGAAAATTTACACACATTTTGGAAACAAACACAAAATATTTAAAAATGTAAGTAAAGCTTATTTTACAGAAAGTATAAACTCTCTATTGAACTAATAGTTTTGTGTCAACAGGGACCGAGGAGCTACTTTGAATAGACTGCGAGCAGTCCCTATTTTTCCTCTTTAGTTTGACGAAGCCACCGTAAATCTAGATCGCCCTGCCTTCTTGGCTTTCTCAACGCTCGATATTTTCGACGATATCCTTGGAGGAAAAGAGGGGACTACTCGCAGTCTAACTTTGAAAGTGGGGGTGAGGGGAGGGGGGGATGACTAGTGACCCAAAGTGAGGGGGGGCTGAAAACACTTTTTCTCAGTAATTCTTTATAATTTTCAAAAAGGTTGGGGGACTGAAAACCCATCCACAGGCCCTGTCAAAGCCATGGAGGTATGCATTTTGAGACTGAGGGAAAGCAGGAGGAAGGGGGAAATAGGGGATTAAAGTCCCCCCTAAGTATTGGAGATGTGAATTGTGTCTTGAACCTGATCTGCTTTCAGAAATAAAGACTCATAATAATTTCTCATCTGGATTCGGAAGCTGTACCCCCCAGTATCGTCTAAACAGCACTTTACTTTAGTTTAGAAGTGTGCTTCAATTTCAGACCAAATGGCTCTCAGCCGTTTCCTTTGGGGCCACTATTACCAGCAGAGGTAGTTTTTGAGGGAGATTAAATCCTAAACCAAAAAAAAAATAATTGAAAGTGCCATTTTCTTCTTTTATGACACTTTTTTTCAAGGCCCAGTGACCTACTCGCGTGTATATAATCTGATGATGGGGGATGGTCTGAAGGGTGTTTTAGGAATTAGAATACAAGGCCAGTACCACTTTTTTAATTATATTTCGTACAATATTTCGACTGGCCATACCAGTCTTCATCAGGTACAATTGAGAATCGTTAATAGAAATTAACGCTAAATATATATAAGAAAGTGATTGACAGGTCCGGAAATGCCTGTTTAGAATGTTTCATCTCTGGCATTTAAGC
>JAOBRD020802772.1:0-30323 GCA_027575215.2 Hydrozoanthus sils
GCAAAACGCTTAAATTTGTTTTCATCATATAGTTTGAAAATTTAAGAGCATTCGTTTTCTCAATAAAATCATAACCAGAATTTCCCGCGCGCTGCCATTTTAAAATGTTACGTGTTTTGGTTGCAGTGCTAGTCCCCATTCTTGATGAATTGGGTCTGGCACTGCAACCAATACATGCCACATTTCAAAGCGGAGGCGTGCGGGAAAATTGAAACTATGGAAACGATCAAACTAAATTGCTTAGCGTTAGATTTTTGCACAGGAATTTCAAATTTCAGCTGCTGATACGGACATTTGCTTAACAAAAGTTTTAGTTGCACAGCGAGGATCCCTTTAACCATGCTTCAAAGGACTCACCTAAGAAATGAACTTATGGAATAGAATCAAGAACAAAGCGTACACGATAAAAAGAGGGCAGTTTTACACTTCAAAAAACTTAATATGAAAATCATTTTGCTTTGTTTTCTTACCCCAGTTCTCTGAAGGGGACATCAAACTCCACCTGTCCATGTGTGATGCCTTCTACCTTGTCTATAAAACTCTTAAACAACGCCTTCAATCTTTGCCTCAACTCTCGCTCAGCCTAATGAAACAAGGAGTTAAATTAGTTACCTGGGCTGCCAGAAGCATCCCGAAGCATCAGCCATAAAGAGACAGCTAACCCCGACTTTCTAAAAACTTTTCGATAACCAAGTTGGTAATCACACGAAACTATTTGAGAACCACACAGCAGCATATCATTTTCAAACAACTACTGCCTTATAGGTAATAGTTATTACTTATAAGGCAGTAGTTGTAGCTTCCTGTGGGGATTGTTAACTATTTTGCTGGATGGCCCTTTTTATCCTAAGACCTGTAGCCAGTCTAACATGCCGCACATGACTTTGAAAGTGTCTTAATGACAAGTTTTATCTGGACATGGGAGCACTGCATCAATATATATCTACTCTAAACTTAAGAGCGCTGCATTAGTAAATAATTACTATTGACTGCGGAGCAATGCTTCAACAATCACCTACTCCAGACTTGCGAGCATTGCATTAGTAAATATTTGCTATTGACTTGGGAGCATATCCACTCTAAATTTAGGAGCACTGCATTAGTAAATATTTGCCATTAGGAGCTCTGTATCAACAAATGCCTACCTGTTCAGCGTGAAGATCGTCCCTGTCGTGCATGTGTTGATGCTTACCAAGATCTGTAGTGATTTCTCCAACCTGGTAAAAGAAACAAAACCAAAAATTTTCAAATTGTTGAAGTTATAGATCAAACAAATTCAGTCCACCATCCCCACCTCGGATCTTGAATTTTGAAATTAAGACTGTCTTTGATTAGGTACAAAATCATGTGGAGACATAACTAGCAAAAAAACCGAGTTCCTGACGGGAGTCGAACCCGAGAGCTTCCGTAGACAAGAGTCGGACACTTTACCACTGAGCTAAGGGAACTCATATGGTGAACAAGGTTACTAATTGGGTTATGACACATGGACTGTATCGCACAAATTACTTGAATGCCAAGGCAGCTTTCAAGATCGTAACGTGATGAAGTTAACTAATTGGTGCGTGCGCAACAAATATACCTTGGCATTCGAGTGACTTGTGCATTACAGTATATCCTTCTGTCTCTCCACACAATTTTTTTTTCTACATAAGAGAGGGCTTGTCAAATTAATCAGAATATCATTGGCATGACTCTTAATTTCTTTCATTGACTCGTCTTCCAAAAATTTAAGAAGAATGACAATCTTCAGTTTTAATGAAAGTTGTCAATGATAAGCAATCAGGGCTCAAAATTAACTTTGTCGCGTTGCTAGCTTGCTACAAGTTCTAAAAATATAGAAGCCAGCATTCGTTTTTTGGTAGCATTCGACACCCATAGGTGGCACGTTCGAGCACTTTAGTGCAAAAATAAACAAATCTGTCATGAAAAAGACCAACTAAGCTATCTTGCAATAAGGCAAACCAATTGTTAATAAACAAATGTTCAAGTCTTTTCTCTTCAAGCACTTGGCTACAAAACAATAAAAGTCACAAAAATTTCTAAACGTAAAAGACTTCTATATACTTGAATAGTCATTGACATTGCACGAAATCCTACTATTTGTTAGAGAGGGAAGGGGGGGGTCAGTAAAGAAATTACGGTTGTTGCTGTTGGATGGGTTTGCCAACCCCCCCCCAAACAAAAGAGTTCTGTTAACCAAAAAATATTCTCTGAAAAAATTCTCGTAACTCCTGACCCTCATATACCCATATTTTTCCCCCCAGTTCAAAACAATCAACACTTTAACGACGCAATGAAATGCTTTCCGTCAACGTTGGAAAAGGAACGAGGACTATAAGGAAGGGGGAGGCTGTAAAATTACCTAAAACTGCTTCCTTATAAGATTTGTAGTCCAACTCCAAAATGAAAACAAACAGATTCGCCTTCATACTTACCTCAGTGTAGAACTGAATGTCTCGATACTTCTTTTTTCCAATAATAATAGGAAACTGCCAAAAAAAATTATCTTCTTTAGAAACGACTAAGTGCTAAAACACTCAAAGAGTTCAGTAAAGGTAAACTGGATTCAACCGAAGCTGTTACAAACCTTCAGATGAAAGTGGACGAGTATAATCATTTCACCATCGCATGGCTGTGGATAAAATGCAGGAAGTTTACCATTTTATTCTTATTTCTTTCAGTCATTGTTTGCTTTCAAATTTAAACATTTTAGGTTTTTTCTGTTCACAAGACCTCATTTGCAGCGAAAAAGAGTAATGCTGCTACTATTCCTACAAGTCTCTTACCTGAAAGAATGCGTTCTTAATATTTCCATACAAGATGTCGACCCGTTCACCATGATAGGTAGAAAACCTGAAGCCTGATAAACAAACAATTACAAGTTGAAACTGGCCAACAACGCAAAGCACTGTACAGAAAACGATGACTTGTACAAATTAGGGAGTTTAAGAAACGAAGACGGCAACATCGACAACGACAGTAAACAAAATACAAACTTCTTGCTTCCTCTTTTTGATCATTTATGATATATTAGATACAATATTAGTTACAAAACTGTTAGCCGATTATGACCAACGCTCCTAGATAGGGATCCAAATGGCACCCATACGATTCTGCTGTCTTAGAATAAACAATAACAGTAATAACAATCGTTATTCTTTTTATTGTCACTTTTGTTTTTAATAAAAAATAGTTCCATACCATTTGTGTGGGCTTCCAAGGTTCCCTGCGGAAAACAAATAATTCATTCTATTAACACCAAAGAAAACAGTAAACGAGTATATAGGGGAATCCTGGTCTAACGACAGGCCCAGAGAACGTAAAAGATACCGTTAAACTGGGATTATCGTTATAGCCGAATTCCCGTTATAACAGTGTGGGAAAACTTCTAAAAATATTGTTTTACCGGTTTAAACAAATGTAGAAACAAAAGCATTGGACTTGAATTCCCTGCAACATGCGCTTTTCAACAACAGAAGCCTTAAAAGTGGAACTATTGAAGGTCAATGAGGATAAATCTGCTTAAAATAAGACAGTTACACTGGCTGCTAGAGCGTGGAGAGACCGCTCACGACTGTTGAAAAAAACATTATGATGATTTTGTTAGTTTGATAAAAGTTTGTTTTGTTATACTATACAAGCATTTCCCTTGGTCTGTGAGGCTGATTTTAGCGTTTTAATTGGAAAAGTTTAGCGCTAGTTCAACGACATTCCAGTCGGTAAAAACATCAATATCGTAATACCCAAGACTCTGCCTCATACTCTTTACTACATATTTTACTGCGTAAGCAAATGTTGATCGTTATACCGGGAATTTTGTCATACACACCTAAGATCATTAAACCGGACTCTGCCGCACATACATTTTACTACACTATATATTTTGCTTGGTAAACAAAGGTTGATTGTACTCCATTGAGAACTCGTTACACAAACAAAATCAGGACGTTACGTGTACGTGAAACTTGGAACTTTGAAAGTCTTACCGGAGTTCGTCTTTGGGTAAGACTTGGTCGAATGTACAAGTCCTTGAGCCTGGGGTTTCCTTTGTTGGTGCTCAGGACAAGAGTTCCTTGTTGTACCACGCCCTGAAGAGATGATCAATGACTCAGTTTAAGTGTCTTATTGAGGTGGTCAAACGAGAGACTTTTAAAGATTATATCAGTTGAAACTTTAAAGACTTCAGACTTCAATTTCATTTTTCCCTATTTGTAATGCAGTTCTCAACTAGTAAAAGATTAGATTGAAAGGAAGGACTGGCCAATGACCATAAACTTGATTGATTACAATATTTATGGTCACTTTACACAGACATATACAGACACAAAAGGAAAGAAAAGAAAAAAATAGACTCGAAAGCGAGACTTTTGTCCCGGAGGGAAGTATAGTGCTTCCTTAAGATTCAGTTTCTGGAGTTGGAAAAGGCCATTCAATAATCAAAGCGATCTGTTTTACCTCACCGAAATCTCAACAATTACATGAAAATGTTTGGTTTACAGTAAAAAGCTACGCATTCAGTAGGAATTCTCTTCTCAAAATTAATTGTAAAACTAACAAAAATCACAAGTTGATGAAAAATTTGATCAAAGGCAAAGCTTCTAAGTTTGCAGTAATACCTGTTACAGTACATCGTTTTGAAGATTCTTGTTGATTCAAAATCATGATCATGTTGTTTTAACTAAACTGACTCGTCTTTTTCAAAAAAAAAAAAGTCCTATTGTTTTACTACGAACTCAACAACCCAGGCTTTATCACTATAAGAGCTGCCACTATTTACTGAATGTGAAGTTCCTGGACTTTTTTAGAACATTTTCAAGCAAATCCAGGTCCTTTTGAAATCAAATAAAACCTGATCGATTTACACACTTTCTTCAAAGCCTGTTCTCTAGTGCGCATATTATAACAAGCTTAATTATTTGGCTATTACAAGTTAACAGTTAGTCTATTTACCACTTTAGATGAAAGATTACAATTTTTTAAATGAGTGGAAGGTGTAGGAAACAACCAATAAGGTGTCGTTCTTTACCTTAATTTTTGATATCAAAAGAGTGGAGACAAAGTGTCAAACAATTTCAACAAAAGGATACAGATTATTTATAGAGTAAGCAAAGACGGAAATGAGCATGCTTCACAAGAAGGTGAGTTGAGTGTGCACAAAAAGTCATGGTGAGCAAGATATGTGAAAAGTTTTACGATGACACAATATACTTTTTGAACTTTTTCTTAAGAACTGTTTCGTTTTACCAGAGAGATGGTTGAAAGGTAAATAAAACACAGAACTTTTCTATAACAAAACATCACTTGTAGAATGATTAAGCATAGAAACGATGTCAAGTTAAGAAAGCAATTTTTCGGCCATTCCAGGTTTTTCATGCACCATGATCCAAACCCATTGACTTTCCAGGGTCTGGAAATTTTTTATGAATTCCTGGACTTTCAGTGATTTTCAAGGACCACGACCCAAATTCAAGGAGTTTTCAGGGCCTGGAACTTTTTTTCCCCAATCCATGACTTTCCAGGATTTTCAAGACCATGACCCAAATGCAAAGACATTCCAGGGCCTGGAAATTTTTTCCCCAATTCCAGGACTTTCCAGGATTTTAAAGGACCATGGCAACCCTCTGTAACATCAACGTTTTACTGACCTGCCGCTCCCTCTCCTCTGCTTCTCTTGTCTTAAATTTCTTCTGTACTTCCTTGATTAGTCTGAACGCTGTATTGAGGTTCGCTGCAAAAGGGGTACTTGATCCGGGAGATTTGTCGTTAGAGCTGCGATACGTTCTGGTGGCGGAATCAATTTCTAACATTAGTTTAATTAGCAGCAAGCGGCAGCGTGGCTCTGTGGTTAAAGTGCTGTTCCCGGGGTTCAAATTCCACTCTGACCACTGACCGAATTTGGCTTCGATAATCCCACAGTCAAATCCACTACGTTTGTAAATAACCAACTGGTCTGCCTCCAACCAGTTTGGGTTCTTAACTGTAGTCGTGTTTGTTTTGGGGTTACTGACATGCAATTAGGGCTCTGTCCTGTGTCTCTATCCCTGCCACTCTGGCAAAACTGATTAAATTAAAGCAAGCACTTCTACTTCTGGTGACCGGGGAAAATACAACATTTAACAAAGTATGGCTGTTAAATTCCCCGCTCTGTCCCTTGGGTCGAGGGGCCAGGGTTTCAATTGACTGGTGCATAATGAAGACAATGGCTTAGAAAGCTGGACTCGGTCCTTATGTAAAAATCATAGTGACCGTAAAACCATGATGCAGACGCTGTCAAACAATGACTTTCCTCCAACAGACATAATTCCACTTTCAGGACACAGAAAACCTACAGTGTCACTAATTATTCTACAGTTTCGCAAAACCTGCTGATGAAAATGTTACAGGCTTTAAGTTGCTTAGCTACTCGAGAAATAGAGGTGAATCCACACAAAAGTTTCATTAAAGTAAGAGCACTCACAGAATACAAACGTAGCCGCAAAGGCCAAACACAGCAAGCTTCGTCTTTACTCTTGTCTATTCAAGGCGGAATTATAAACACTAAAAACACTGTAAACTAGCGGTTTTTATCAAAAGGAGAGTGCTGCGAGCAGCTTCAATATTCATCTTGTAGTTACGACTAGGTTTTACGTAATTTCTTTGCTAGGAGGGTTTCTGGAGGGAAAGACTTAACTTGGATTTTAATCATAGACATTAGCTAAAAAATAGTTGTCTTTTGCATTTCCCTTCTACCGCGTGCGACTGAGAACAGCAGTTTTACTACTTCAGATTATCTAATTTTTTAATAAACTGTAACATAAGGACTCTTTGGCAGAGTAAGTTTCTTTAAATACTACTGTGAATCAGAATCTCACTGAAGTCTCGAGAGTATTTTGTTTATAATATCAATGGTGCAACAAAACATGATACTAAAAACTGGAACATGTGAAACGGAACATACACCACAATAGGCGTTTGAGTTCGTGCTCGGCTTGAGCTTGAAATTCGTGAACCGTTTGATTCGAGGGCAAACTTCGCATCCAACGGAACATTATCGGGTAGATAATTAAGCGATATCATCTCCGAATCTGGAATAACTTGCTTGTCCAAAGCATTCAAGAACATTCTGTTTCCTTCTTCAAGGATTCTATCAACTGTTTGCGAGCGCCATTGCATGACTGGCAGCGACTGAGCACACAGTAACGATGAAAAACTCATAAAAGAGCATTGCCTGCCCCTTGAAACATCATTGAAACATTCTCTACCTTGATGAATACTTCCAGAAATAAAAACCTCCTTAAACAGACATCCAGCTCTATGAAAACTCCCCAAAACCTTCGGCGAAAAGCATGTGGTGACCCTGAGTTGTTTAATGGGGCCACCCCACACATGGCAAGCAATACTACCGCAGGTCGTAAGCACTTTGGGCTCAAAATCATCTTTACATTGTGACACTTAAATCTCGGCTAAGAACAGGATTAGGATACTGCTCCAATTACAGAAGCAGACGAGGAGTTGTCGAAAAAGTACAAAAGATTTATAGTTCTCGACTCAGATTCTGACTAGATTGACTGACTTGTTGCTTAGTTTTAATTTGCAGTTTTTCTTTCCCTTTTTGAAGTAGTTTTGAAACACTTGTCTGTTGCGTGTTTGCCATACATTGTAGGCATTTTTCAATATTTTAAAACCAAAACACTTTATTTTTCTGCTCTTTTGGCAGTTCTTTTTTTATATAATTTTAAACTTCATACTTAAACAAAAAGTTAAACGAGTTTGCAATTTTTTTTATACGTTTTGCGGAATTAAAGAAAGATTAAACTTAATCATATCAATAACTATTTGGATTTGTTTTTTTATTTTTTTTGTTTTTGCATTGGGTATTATCTCAGTACTTGTATGCACTCGTTGTGAAGATTCGCTAAACCCACTCGTTCGTTATAGCGAACCTTCACAACTCGTGAATAAATATCGTACGCGTTCACCAACCATGAAGTAACCTCTATTTATTTATTCCTATACATACATGAAAATATCTATACATTAATTTATTAATTTTTTTTTTACATTTTATCATTAGTTTTGCATTTTATTTTGGTGTTTACCATTAGCAACTCCACGTTAAAGTTAAATGACACTTGAATAAAGTTAATTATTATCATTATCAATAGCCATTTATCAACTGCGAGGCAGACAGCTTCCTTTTACAGTATTCACATAAACGCGTTCCTTCGGGAAAAAACATCGAAAACGTGCTTGCGTTTATTTAAACAAATATAATACAATAAAATAAACACGGGTCCACTCACATCTCTTTCAGGAATGTTGCATCTGGTTGTGCAAACACCGTGCCGTCTGACCGACCAAGCGCACTGAAACAAATGCAATAAATAAGGAAAAATAAGTATTAAGTCAAGTTACAAGTTCTGCTCGTCAGTTCCAAACATCTTGACTAGAGTACGGAAAGATTCCATATTCCATGACTTTTCATAACCGTGTGAACCCTGAGTGTTCCACTTTTTGACTAGAAAAAGGGCTGATAAATTCCAGCCTCTTTGGAAGATGACTGATGATCAGTACCCGTCGAATTTTTATCAGGTTGCTACGTTTTCCTCAAAAATATAGTATTTATGAGGATACACTAAACATATTATTTTGAATGTTTTTCCGTTTTATGCAAAAAGGGAGCACACTGTAAAACACACGTACGTGGTTCACCAAATATTTTAATCTTTAATTATTTATGGTACTTATGTTAAGATACCTTCCGGGACAAAACAGGTTGATACGTAGGTACGTATAGCCTCCCTCGTCGCTGGAACTGATGTTCTGTGACAAACAATAAAACGGAGGTAAGATCAACAACAACAACAAGCAGGTTTTACGCAGGCAGGAACTACTGGACGTTACACGTTAAACAACCAGAAATTACGTTCGGCGTCCGGCCAGAAACGAAATCCATGGCTATTAACAAGTCAACAAAAAATCTCCAAGGTCTTTCCAAGGTCCGTATGAACTCTGACAGAGCAATAAAACGAATACTTACTTTTATCGTTGATATGTGGAACGGAGTAGCAACACCGAAAATAGGTAATATCACAGATTCATACTTCTTGTCTGCAAGAACAATAAAAGACGTTTTTTCGTGCTTGTGGCTAGTGCAAGCGAACATAGAAATAAATAGTAGAGTAAAGAGCTTTATAGTAAATACAAGGAACTATGATTATCTCAGATACCAAGAGAATTAAAATAAACAAGGTATTCGACTTATTCGACGACAATGTTACTAAAAATGATGGAATAGATTTGGGCTTCCTGTGGTATCACTCATTTACGGACACTCAAAGACGATAAAAAAGTGGCTTTTGGTCTGCTGGTATACAGATACAAGTATTCATTTCGGAACTTTTAACACAGATACGTATGAAGAGTTTGCTTGGTGTTTTCACTGAAGTTGACAAAAGAGAGATTTACCAAGGGAAGGAAAAGAGGGGTGAAAAGACACTCGAAAAAATAAAACATTTTAACTAAAACTTAAGAAAAAATATACGGCAAATGTTTTCCTCTCATTATAAGTTCGCAAAAAAAAAAAAAGTTAACAATAAAACTAATGACGCTAAAAATTGAAACTAACACCATCAATTCATCCACTTTAAATTTCTCTAAACAATTACAATAAAAAATTTTTCTTTGCGGGAATTCAAAACACCACATCGAAAAATTCCTTCTAGATTCACGTAGTAAGTTTTTCCCGTTTTTCTCACAGTTTTATAAAGGTAAATTTAGAAGAATTAGGATTTACTATCATCTTAGGGGACAAAAGGGTGTAGGTAAAACTAAAGTGTTTCCAGTTTAAGATGTTTTTTCTGTTATACAATTTTAAAAGTTGACGAGCATGATCCATACATAAGCATTTTTTCAGGAGGTATACGCAATTTCACAATTCACATGCAGTAAGTTTGAACTGCAGTTCTGGTCCTTCCAGAACTAATTTCAGACGTTGGCTGAGCCCCTATAAATCCGTCAAAGTCGTTCTTCATGCTACATTTACCACGGTACTATGGAGCTCTCACCAACATAAATTCTTAGGTCCCTCACTTCACTCTCTTTTGGTAACAACGATGGGTGTTTGTATGCAATATTCGATGCTTTAACTCTGAAACAAACGAAAAAAGATTTCATAAGTCAACAAGTCCCAGTTATACGTACAAACTGGTAAGCAGTAAAAACAAAAAGCAAGAAAATTTCTTACTTCGGCTCTTTTGATTGTTTTCCTTGCGATTCGAGCAGGCGCCGCTAAGAAGAAAATGAAAATAAGTTAGAACTTTACAGCAATCAAAGTTTTGTTTTGTCTGTGGAATTGTTAGACTCATTGTCTTGGAACTATGAGTATGTCAGGAGACTAGAAAAGAAAGATAACAATCATACAGAAACTGACTTTTAACTCTGTGTTTGTTGTAGGCAAAGTTTTGGAGAGGGTAGAGTAGGGTTTCTCATATGTATAATATACACGTGTGACAATGTTTGTCTGCAGTAATAATCATACAGATAAGGTGAGCAGTCTAAAATGGGGGCTTTAAAAGAGCACACTATACTACCTACTCATGTCTGTATGTAACTATGCAAATTTGGATATAAAATACTGAGATTTTTTAAGGATAAATATTTCATGAGCATTAACAAATAATCGAATACTGGCCAGCCTACTGCGAATATTATTGAAAAACGTCACGTTTACCTCAGCAGAAAATAAAGGACCACCATTGTAAGCACTCAAACAGAAATTATACCATTATATTAAGGTTTAAAAGTATCGTTTCACCAAATTGCTATGTAGATTATTACATATCATTCAGGTTGCCGTCTGTGTAATGGGACATTCTTTTTTTACCATCGAGAGCTTATTACAACCAACCGAAGAATAAAAATTAAATAGTGTACATACACAATTCATTTTCAGTTCGTTTCTTCAATGACCTATAGGAGGGTTTCAATCATTACGATTGAGTCGACTGTTATCTGAATGGTAGTTTGAGACATTCTAGGGGGCCCATACCAACAAATATTCATGTTATAATTTTCGATAGTCTCAGTTTCTCTAGAAGATATCAGTTTAGTATTATTATTAACAAAAAATCTTAAATGCAAAACCACCCAAGAAAACAATCTATAAGAAACTGTAAACTTTACCGAAGGTACAATTAAAGGATTGTTGTTTGTTGTTGAGACAAAGGTTTTTTTGTTTAAGGTCC
The DNA here is from genome assembly GCA_027575215.2 of Hydrozoanthus sils. Classification (NCBI taxonomy): domain Eukaryota; kingdom Metazoa; phylum Cnidaria; class Anthozoa; order Zoantharia; family Hydrozoanthidae; genus Hydrozoanthus; species Hydrozoanthus sils. The sequence continues at coordinate 11,229 of JAOBRD020802772.1, forward strand.
CGAAGGTGTTTAGATTTGAAAAGGTTTGTTTGTAAACATTACGCTAGCTGAAATCCGCCTACACTTTACCATAGGTACAAATAAAGGATTGTTGTTGTTTGTTGTTGAGACAAAGGTTTCTTTAAAGTCCCGAAGGTGTTTAGATTTGAAAAGGTTTATTTGTAAACATTACGAAAGCTGAAATTCGCCTTTACTTTAGTGCATAGAGAAAAAGATGGCGTCTGTACAATTTACCACAATCCCTTACGGACGTAACACGGCTAAAGTAGTCTCAGAGAAGGCCACAGTTGGTGAAACTCTTCAGTGTTCTAACAACACTGTGTGTGTGTCAAATTTGAATGCTACAGATTATCTTTGTGTCTTTTTAGAAGATTTTTATACGCTAGGGATTGTGGGCAAATACACAGACGCTATCTTCTTCGATGCAGTCAATACCCTGGCCTCTTCATGAAGCTGCTCCTTCAACTCCTGCTGGTGGACTTTCCTCTTATCGTCCGATGTTATTTCAGTCTGTGTAGAAATCAATTTGCAAGGTTTGTTAGTAAAGCGCTTTTAAACAAGGATTCCAGGCCCTAAAACACTTTTACCTATACCTATTTCTCGAAATATCAACCTTTAAAATTCTCAACTGATGACGTCATGTATGCTTTCAACAAATTTGCATTTTATTCAAATCTGCTACCAATCCATAACCTTTGGATGTATTTAAGCTAAACTTGGGCTGCTGCTGTGTCTTGAGGTAGATAGATCATTGATGCAGGTTTGGCACAATTTTATCCAAGGGTTGTGAATTGGCAGCAGATTTAAATAATATGCAAGTTTGTCAGAAGCATACATGACGTCATCAGTTCAGAACTTTAAACGTGAATATCTCAAGAACCACAAAAGATTTTGACAAAATTTTTTCACCGCTATTCCTCATTAAGTAAGGTCTATCCACTGAGGTAATAAAATTTTTCCCTTCATATGTACTTTAAACAAGATTTTTTAGTAATTTTTTTTGAAAATATCTAAAACAGCAAAAAAAAGAGAATTTTATTTGCATAAACCAGTTACAGAGAGACCATCTGAAACAAACTTAAATGGGGCTTAAGCAGGGCAAACAATTAATCTGACACAAAAAACTAACAAAAACAACAACAATAACAATAATAATGGTTATAATAAGAACTTGCCGTTGGAGTCATGGCAACTATTTGCGTTTTGTTAACACGTACGAAAAAAAACTCTTAAAAAGTGTTTCACATAAAATAATGTAAGAAAAGAGTTAGAAAATACTTATTTTACCCTTGTTCTGTTTTCAAGCAGGGCATTCTTTCCCTCTCTTGCAAGCAGCAGATCTTCTTGTTCAGCCTACAAATAAAAAGAAAAACTCAAATACAATATCATAATATGACACTAAGGCATCATTTATCTTAACCTAAAAATCCATTAATCTCAAGCTTGAAAATTGTTCATCAACAATAGGGCAGGTCTTGCACACTTTGCAAATATGCAACTGGAAGAAACACAGAACGAATTTCCTCTTTCCCAATAAAAATCAAAAGTTTTGAGATTTAAAAGCCTTTGCGCAATAACTATATTGCTTTGCTTGTCATGAGGTGAAACAGGACTATGTTTCACTAAATTTTCCTACAAAAGTTTCTGAAACCTTTAAGTTTCAGAAACACAATACGAAAAATGGTTTGGTAGAGAAATGCAGTAAAGATGTTTGTGGGTACGTCAATGAAACAAAGCAGCAGTTATACTAAAGTTTGGTGGTAAGGTAAACTGACTTGAGTGAGCACGTGACTCAATGACTCACAGGAGACTATTCTTGACTTTAACCAAGGACCCGCACTATAAAGGGGCCTGAGCCAGGGGCTCATCACATTAGTTGTCACTCAACCTCCTAAGAGACATGACATGAAACAAACGGACTATTAAAGTGTAAAATCGTTTCATGTAACATATAAATAGGATATAGAATTGAATTACTTCAGAATCTTAGGTTTTTGTTGAATGGTTTCAAACAGAGGGAAATTATATTGGAACATATAAGTATACTAGTTGTAAAAAGAAATGCTAGCTCAAACGCGAAGTCTCGGCGAGACACGTTTTATGCTCTAATGAGCAAAACTTTAGGAGTTTTGACAACTTCGCCGAAAAACATACAAGTTTCCTGGAATTTGACAAAATTTCTCTTAAAACGAAGACCGAAACGAACTTCACTTTCGTTTCTTTTTACCACTACTGTATAGAAGAAAAGATCATGAATATTTAAGTTTTATTGGTTATGAATTTCTTTATTTCTATCGCTCTGAGAGAAGTTGAAACGCAACTTGGTCCAAAATTTGAATATTGAAAGGTGCGGGTCCTTGTTTCAGTAAACTTGTGAGTCACTACTTTTTCTGTGTAAGCTGACTCTTTTGAATTGTGGGTCTTCTAGTTACATACATAAAGGTAAGGATACATTACCTCTGAGTGGCACTGTATTTATTATTAGTAAAAGAATTCGGATGATTATAGAGTTTCCACTCATTGGTGAAGGATCGAGTATTATGTCGGCTATAACCACCTTGCGCGAGTTGATTATACAAATTTTCAAAATGGCCGCTCCGCATGTTATGGATCTTTTGGAAAAAGAGTTAAAACGTTATTCTGAAAAGCACCGAGGTTTCACGATAAAACTTTTCAAAGTACTGGATATCATTATGAAAATTGTGCTAGTTATGTCAGGTGGAAATGTCTCAGACGTGGATTTGCGCTACTAGACTGAACAAATGCCAATGACAAATAAAATTCTGCCCAAACTTTTAGCAATGGCTACCACTTGGTCTCTCTCACAACCACCCGAGTAATTTTACTAAAACAATTATTCGCCTCAGGTTCAGTAAACATCTTGGTGGCGAATAATCTCCTTGAATTCATCTTGAGGATAATTCACCAGATATTCACTTCACCATTAGCAAATATCTGTTAAATTAAATGCCTTTATAGAGTGTACACATTTCATGATTCAAAAGCCCACAGCCAGGGAGTGGAAACAAAAAATGTCAAAGGGCATGCAGTAATAAAACAGTGATAAAATAATGTCTTACAAACAGCGAGTCCTTTTTGCCACCGATCTGCACATGTGGATTTTAGAGACAGACACAATTTAGTGACACAAAACTACATCTTGGCAATTACTATTAAATTATAACTAATATTAATGATGAGTTAATGTAATTAAGAAAAAAAACCCAATTATTATGTTTTCTACAAAAAATGAATTAATGTTAGTTACAAAAATAAAGCAATGTAACAACAATGTTAGCAATGCAATAAGTAGTTACTGCATTAAAATAACGGTTTTATCCCTTAATCAGTAGTTACTTTCTTAACACCATTGATCCCTTTTCTCTTATATAACAAATTACCACATATGTATAACGTTTACGTTAACACATAACTAACATTTACCCTGCATTTTTGCGGCTAATATTTCACAGAAAGACATAATTACGTATTAAATGGCTTGTCTGAGTCAAATCTAAATAGTGGAAAACAGAGTAGAGGCACAGTTCGGATACAACCTTTTAAATTATTGTCGCTACAGCAGTTTAAGAGTCGTTTTAATTGTAAATTATCATGTCCTTCAACATTCTTTGATTGCAGACATAAAAAAAACTGTGGGCCCAATACCTAAGCTACAACCAAGAGCACTATACTTTGCACTTCAAACAAAAACCGATCACTAATTACAACCCATCTGTCACAGTATAGAAACACGCAAAACAATGTTGAGTAATACGTTTTCCTGATTGAGTCAAAGGGAAGAATTTTTTAACTCATTTTCAAATCATGTTAAAAACAATTTCGCAAAGAATTCTTGGAATTTACAATTATTCCACAAAGCCTATGCAAAATTGCTTTAAGGCATGATCTGAAAATTACGATGGCCATGAAGACATGATTTATTGCTAAAAAGTGTTTGAACAAGAATGAATGAGGCAAAGTTAAGTAAAGATAATGAGCTAAAGAAGATGACAGTTCCATTTTCATTACATCTTTCAGACAATTTTGCAAAGAATTTGTGGAATAACAATTATTCCACGAAACCTTTGCAAAATTGTTTAAAACATGAAAACATAATTTATTACTAAAAAGTGGTTAACCTAGAATGAATGAGGCAAAGTTAAGAAAACCCGAGACACACTAGGCAATTTTCTACGCCGATCGCAACAAATTTGATCACATGCGCACCGTGGCATATTTAATCGCTTGTACCTGACATGCTAGATATGGGCGATTTTATACGCCCGTCACTACGATCAGCAAAATTTGCTATCGCAATAGATAATACACTAAGCGAATTTCGCCAACTGCAGCGATCAGTATAAAATCGCCTAGTGTGTCCAGGGCTTAAAGATAATGAGCTAAAGAATAACCCCAATGGTTCCATTTTCAAACCATGTTAAACACAGTTTCGCAAAGAAATTGTTTTTAAAATGATTGGTTTCTTTATCTTTTATGTTAGCACCTGTTTTCTCCCTCCCTGTTATCTTTTATCCCCTCACCATTATCCTCTCCTTCTGTCAGTGCCTGTTACCCAGATCTTCTATCAGTGCTCTTTATCCCTTATTCTTACCAGCGAACTTATAAAATTTATCAGTGTCTTATTTATCAGTGATTTAAAAATATAAAGTTTTTTAATTTAAGAATAAATTCTATCGCTTCCGTGTACCACAAAAAGAGACACAGATTAAAAGCCAAAAGTCCCAAGATAAGCCCTGAATGCAATTTCGAAAACTTTTTTGGATTCCTGAAGCGTTAAGCCCCCAAAACAACTCCGAAAAACCGCGATTTCTAAATTTTGGCAACATGAATGAGCCCAAACGTGACAACCCTAAAAAAAAGAAAGGGTAAGACCAGCCCAGAGTAGCTAAATTGAAAGAAGTGAGGTTGTTACTTTCAGGACTTCATGGAAACACATTAGAAATACAGTTTAAAAGAAACGAGTAAAGGCTATTTTGACTACAGTGTCGGGTGCAACTCGAGCAGATTAGTCTATCAAAAGACAAGCCTGGGATTTCACACCCGTTTGCTTTCCCTCTCTATCTTGCTGACAAGTCACTTAATAAAAACTGGCAGCACGAGGTACAAGAGAGAGGCTATTATAGATTCAACTATTTGCATTTTACATAAATTCAAACAACAGTTTTTTCTTTTTGAATCACTAAATTTATCTGATATTAAAGCCTTAACGAACAACAGCAAATAAGTATAATAGCTTATTTTTTTTTATCATAGTTAACATACGGACTGGTTATAAAAGCCAGCAAACATCAAAAGATAAACACATAGAATGTAAAAATTATGCACCTGGCAAGAGAAAGCGTAAGTCGCTTTCTTGAAACATTGCAGTATCTGTGTGTTAGAATCTTTCTGGTTGTTTTATGGTAAATTCTTGCTCTACTTTTGCATAGAGCACATTTTAAGGACTTTTTATCTATTTTAGAATGTGCAAAGGTGCTTTGTTGTATAGGTTAAACGAACCATGACCGTGCACGTTCCTTGTTTCAGGTGTTAGAAAGAATGTTTTGGCTGGCTTTCTTTGTTTTCATTTCAAAACCTTTTTCGTTTTGTGCACAGTCAAAAGTAGACAACAAAAGATAACTAACCCTAACAAAAACCTACAGCAATGGTTTCATGCCCAGTCAATCTATCAACTATGTTGCAAAGTTGGATAACACTTAAACTTTCCAAAAAGAAAAACGTTGGGCAAAATTTTGAGCTAAACAACGCCTTTCAATGCAGCTAAACTGATCTAAACAAATTCTCGATTAACCAAAGCAAATTTAGCAATACTTGTAGCACATTTTACAATTGAAGAATTCAGTACTTAGACTCGGTTTTGATTAAGACTGAGAATCTTATCTTAAGGAATTTGGATGTAAATCGGTTCTAAAATTCTAAGAATTTGATCTTTATCACCCAAATTATCACTTAGAATAAACCTTTTACCTCCCCATTCTCTTTGTCATCTTCGTCTTCGTCTTCTTCATCCTAAAAAAGGAACGAGGTACTCTCCTTTAATTCTTTCAGTCCCAGCAGTTAATCAACATCCAACTTCTTCTTACATAACACAAACATGGCTTTTGAAATTTTGGACAAAGAAAGGTCCAAAAATTTAATCGTCCGAAAATGGTAACTTCTAAACATTAGTATTTCCGAAAGTTTTAAAAGAAGCTTAATTTTTATTAACGGACTTTATACAAGATTTTGGAGGTCTCGGCTTCATCATTTTCTAATAGAAAGACAGATTCCTGGAGTCGACAAGTTCCTCCCCTGGGTTTTTCTGATCCTTTTAATCATACTAATCTTGGCGTATTCAGCACTTTGTAGGCTTTGTTTTGTTTGTAAACCAGTTGAGTTAATTAAAATGCCTATAAGTTAACAACCTTTTTACTGCAGTGGATAGACCTTGCTAATTCAATGAGGAATAGTGAAAAAAATTGTCAAAATCTTTTGTGGTTTTCGAGATATCAACGTTTGATGTTTTCAACTCATCAAGTCACTAGTGGTTCGGGCATACTGCATTTCTTAAAAATCTGCTGCAAATTCAGGAATGAATTTAAGCTTAACTTGGGCTAGTGATGTGTCTCAAGGTAGATAGAACGGCTCAAACTCACCCAAAGATTACGGATTGGCAGCAAAATTTTTAAGAAAATGCAAATTTGCCTGAACCACTAGAGATATAACCAGGTTATTGAAAAACATCGAATGTAAATATCTCTAGAACTATGGAAGATTTTGACAAAAAAATTTTCTGCTTTTCCTTATTTAACAAGGTTTATCCAATGAAGTAATAAAACTTTTCACTTCAAAGGCACTTTAAGAAATTTTGAAAAGCGGATTTACTGCCATCGTTTGTCCAAAATTCACAGGTAAAACTGTCCCAATTTTTTAGTCAGAAAACTAATATTGAAAGTTTAAGGTCCCAGTATATTTTCATAAACAATAAATTGGGAGTTGATCAAACTAGACAAATCATTGAATACGAACAGCAAATTTCTCTTAGAGTACCTATGAAGTGAAAAATTTGTTACTTCTGTGGATAGCGGTGAAAACATTTTGTCAAAATCTTTTATCGTTCTTGAGATATTAACATTTAAAGTTTTCAACTGATGATGTAACGTGGGGTTCCAACAAATTTGCGTTTTATTAAAACCTCCTGCCAATTCATAACCTTTGGATACATTTGACCCAAACCTGCTCCGGTGATCTATCTACGTCCAGATACATCAGCAGCCCAAATTTGGCTTAAATACATCCAAAGGTTATGGATTGAAAGCAGATTTAAATAAATTGCAAAGTTGTTGGAACTCCACATTACGTCATCAGTTGAGAACTTTAAATGTCAATATCTCAAGAACTAAAAAGATTCTGACAAAATGTTTTCACCGCTATTCCTTATTTAGCAAGGTCTATCCACTGAGATGATAAATTTGACACTCCATAGGCACTTAAATTGGTTACCTAAAAAGTATGAGCCCATGTTAGGAGAACTCAACACAGCATTTGTGTAAGGGCTTAAGTCCCCATCCCAACATCAAAACTTTTTACTTACAGCAAGTCAGGAATGTCATTAGACTGACTATTCCGTTGAAGTACTTAAGAGCATCATTTTGAGTTTTCTTACAGTTAATGAGGTGCATGCAAAATGAGGACCCCCCCCCCCCAAAAAAAAAAAAAAATAAGAGCTGAAATCTATAGTACAACCTGCCTGCTAAGAAGACCTTAATAACATTTCTATTTGTTGCTGATTAAAATTACCAAAACCTTTTTTTGGTTCCTTTCTTATCTAAAAGTACACATTCTAAAATGAACATCCTCGAAAATATTTTTTGATTTGAAGAAAACGCGAATTTTCTTGCAAAACTCTAAACTTGTATATTAATTATTTAGTCAATCCTTGTCGCTGACAGATCAGAAGTATGACAGGCTCACTGTTACGAAGATTAAGGAATTGGTATTGCGTCTCATCAAAATAAAAACAACTCTGTTGAAGGAGGAAAGGTTTCAAAGAAACAGATGGCGAAAATCAAGCTACAACACACCTTTCCGGCATTTTTAAACTCCACAAATGTGGCTGCATGAGGAGAAGTATTCCTTAATCTACGTCATATCAACGTCATGTCTTCAATCTACGTCACCTTGACTTGACATTTGGTGTACCAAAATGACTACTTTTATCGTTCTAAAGGCTCCGTAAAAGAAACTCGCGTCTTGCTCAAATCAAAACTTTTCCCCAAAATGTTCATTTTAAGTTCAATATTTTTAAATACGAAAACAAAAAAAAGGTCAAATTCTCCATGATTCCTTTGACTCACTTTCAGGAAGATTCCAATGTTACTAATCTTCTTTTTTGCTGGTGTCAGGAGTGTTGCAGCTGTGCTCTAGGGATATGGATAACATAGAAGTTTGAACGCATTAAGACAAAAACTCAAATTAGGAACTTGCAAGACCTTTGCTTTTTGAAACTTCCTCTTGTACAATTAAAAGGCTTATTACACTGACATGCAAATCCTTTACTACACAAAAAAATATTCATATGGTTTCTACCCAACATAACTTCAAATACATTTTGCTGATCATATAGCCGGAAAAGAGCTATTTTTAGAATCAGTAATGCTGACATGAAACCAACAGCATTTCAGAGATTGTTCCATGTGTCTTCATTGTGAGTCAAGAACTCATTTTGTACAAACACAGTATAGTACAAGTTTAGCGGTGAAATCATCAATGTGGTATGAAATTTCTCCAACAAAAACTAAATCTCACTTGGCCTCAGCCAGTTTTCACACTATTTCAATTTCTTTGTGAAGGAATTGTACACAGCTCTGGCCGGGTCCTGTCAATAGTAAATAGGGAGTTTAAGTACCAACGAGTTGGAGTACGAGTACGAGTTTGACTTGTACTTGTACTCGTTGTTGCAGAATATTAATTAAGCACTCGTATGTACAACGAAAACCAATTTAAAAAATATTACTGTTTTGAAGCTTTTCCTTTCCCGCGTTCGAAAATTGGAAAGTAGTTTTGTTTGTTGTTGCTACTGGAGTACTAAGATCATCTTCCATGGCTTTGAAGAAAGTTCAGAACTGTATTCTCTTGAACCACGAAGCTGGATGGCTTGATGTATGTAGAAGAACTTTGCTTGTTATACGAGCTAAATGAACCAACAAATCCTTATTTTGAACACACGTCACTCGATAGGTTCTTTCTCCATTCGATCTCTTCAAGCCTTCAACTTTTCCAATTCATCTCTGCATTTTCTTTTTCAATTTCTTTCTCACATTCTTGCATTTGCTCTTTGATATATCCTCACAGAGCTGTTCATACTCTCCATAGTCAGCTTTCAGCTCACTCGCATTTCTTTTCTTAAACTCTTGCATTATTTTTTGGAATTTTTCTCTGCAACACCTTGAGTGACACCAAACTGTGTGTCTTTGTTAGAGTTTAAACTTTCTGTAATTCGAGTCCACATTTGTCCTCTTTCTTGGTTGATATTCAATGCCGTTTGTACGGCTCGAGGTTCAAAACTTCTCAGAGTAATAAAATTTCATGCATACGTTTCCAGATGAAGAGTTTCTTCTTTGGCCTTAAATCACAAGTAAATTTTCAGCTGATTGGTTTGTGAACATTTTCAATTCAGTGTTAAAGAGTTCGATTAAAATTTATAGACTTATACGTTCTTTCATTCTGGTTCATTTTGGTTTCTACAAAGAAAACAATTTTCATTCAAAAGCGCAAAGACTTTGACTGAGCTTGCTACCACAGAAAAGAAACATCGTTTAAAAAAAAATTATAATTTGTGGTCACCGCAAATGCAAAGTTTGTGAAAATCTTCTGGGAAATATTTGTATCTAAGTTCTTACAGTAGTGTGTATATCTTCAAATTTCTTACCTTAAAAACAGTGTCTTTAAATCAATCAATGAAACTCGTTGAGGCACAACTACTTTTCGACCAAAACTCGTCGTACTCCGACTCCACAACTACAAGATTCACACATGGCCTGTGTGCCACGCATGCACACGATAATATTTGTTCAAAACTCATACTCATACTCCAACTCGTTCGCGGTGCTTAAACTTTCTAATAATCCTGACTGTACCTCGAGGGTAAAAACTAATTCAATGATTCGTTTTGATTGATGAAAACAAAATTCCAGGAGTTTTCCAGGATAGCAAAATAACTTATCCAGGACTCAACCCCTAATTCTCTCTCAGCAAAAAAACAAAATCTACATCAGCTTTAACTTGAGTAACCATGCCATTAAAACTATTGCCAGGTTCTTAAGCCTTTGAAGAGCAAGTTCCTGACCCAAATTCCCACAAAAAACTTCCTGAAATTTAGTCTAACAACAAAATGTACAATGCAAGCAAGATGCTTCAGTAGATTTTTGTTTGTTTGTTTGTTTGTTTGTTTGTTAAAAAGTTGAAACATTTTTCACATAATAGATTCCAGGAGTATTCCAAGACAACAGGAAAATTAAGGAAGGAAATTTCCAAATTCAAAGAAATTTCCAGGAACTCCAGGAGTAGTGCAAACCATGTATATCTTCATCGTTCCCCTCTTTTTACCCAACAATTTCTGTCATACCTCATTCACTTGGACAGTATCACCCACAAATAAAGCATATTCCTTCACTTTTCCATTGTCTGTTTTTGTCTTCAGTCCTGATAACCCAACACTGACATTGAAAACCATGCCTACAAAACACAAGCATCAACAATAATTGGAAATTGATATTTTATTTCACTTATGTTATGTGAAGAAACCACACAACACATGGGCAATTAGTACACACTACCATAAGTACATGGTGTGCAGATAACACATGTACCAGTTGTCATGTTAGCAAACAGATCATAAAGGTACAGTATGTGGGTATTTGGTCCGCACAATATGTGACACATGATTAATACCAACAACCTGACAGGCTGGTCCACTTAATATGTGGACTTAAGATCCATACTGAAATCCGCACAAACAGACCATAAGTGGTATGCGGATATTTGGTCCACTGGGTACAGTATGTGTCCACATGATCCATACTGACTTCAAGACAGACTATACTGGTACGTGGGTATGTGGTCCACACCATAATTTTTGTGGACACACCATAATTTTTGTGGACACATGATCCTTACTGAAATCCGCACAAAAAGACCAAAAGTGGTATGTGGGTACAAATTGATCCACACAATACAGTATGTGGACGCATGATCCATACCGACAACTGGACAAACAGACCAAAAGGGGGTAATTGGTCCACACAATATGTTGACACATGCTCCATACTGAAATCTGCACAGACCATAAGTGGGTAATAGGTCCACACAATAATTCATGTGGACACATAATCCGTACCAGCAGCTGCACAAACAGACCTTTAGTGGTACGTGGATATTTGGTCCACACAATTGTGTGGAAACACGAACCATACTGAAATTCGCACAAACAGACCATAAGTGGTGTACGTGGATATTTGGTCCACACAATATATGGGCACATGATAAATACTGAAATTCGCACAAACAAACCATAAATGGTATATTGTGGATATTTGGTCCACATGGTATGTGGAAACACGATCCATATTGAAATTCACACAAAAAGACCATAAGTGGTATGTGGATATTTGGTCCACACAATATGTGGAAACACGATCCATACTGAAATTCACACAAACAGACCTAAGTGGTGAACGTAGATATTTGGTCCACACAATATGTGGACACATGATACACACTGAAATTCGCACAAACAGACCATTAGATGTATGTGGATATTTGGTCCACACAGTATGTGGACACGTGATCCATACTGAAATTCGCACAAATAGACCATTAGTGGTATGTGGGTACTTGGTCCACACAGTATGTGGAAACACTATCCATACGGAAATTCACAGACGGTCCACAAGTGGTATGTGGATATTTGTTCCACACAATATGTGGACACATGATCCACACTGAAATTCGCACAATAGACCATAAGTGGTATGTTGGTAATTGGTCCACACAATATGTAGAAACACGATCCATACTGAATACTGCTTAAGGAGACCACAAGTTGTATGTGGGTAGTTGGTCCACATGGTATGTGGACACATGATCCATACTAAAATCTAGACAAACATACAACACAGACAATTGGATATTTGGCCAATTAGTTATAAGGACACAAATTTTTATTTTTTGCTGTTGCCCTACCTTTCCTTGCTACCTGGGAGTTCTTGGAACTAATTAAAAGCGAGCCTTCCCGAAACTCTATTCCCATAGCAAACCTAGAAAGAAACATGCATCAAGCTAAGCTACTTAAGAAATTAAAATCTATCTAACTCTTATCAATTCATTGACTTAATTTCAGGAACACAATAATATGAAAAATAAGTGTGTAAAAGTTAAAAACAAATTCATGAACAAAAACTGTGTTGACACTTTTCAGTTACTTTTAAATACTAAAGTTACAAAACTTCTCTAAGTCGTTAATAATAATTATGGAATTCAAAAAAATAATTGAAGGTAACTATAGTATGTAAAATATAAACCCCTTTGACTTATTGTCATATCAGTGTTAGCCATTCTAGGCATTACAAAAGAGTTTTTTTTATTAGGATCCAAGGTACAGTATTGGCTTTAGTTGGGAGGGCAAATTAATTATGCCACTCAAAAAGGCCTTTCTAAAATTTTCTGAGGGGCCTTCAAAGCTATTGCTAAAGGGTCCCAAGGCGCCCCTATGCTAAAAAATTAATGTGCTTTCCAACTAGGGCCTTGCATAAACCCACAACCATCACATGCTACTGCACCAGCAAAAACAAATTAACAATGAAAAATTTAGTCATACCCAATGTTCTTTACAAAATTGTCCCTTAGAGCTGGCTTCTCTTTTGCCATATGCTCTAAAGCAGCGCTATACACATCACAAAGCTTAACACCTGTTAAAAAACATGAAAGTGAATCAAAGTCTAAACAATGTAAAACCACACATATCTATAATAATTCCTCGTTAAATATTTTACTATGAATTTATAACTGGTTTCAATTTTTTGGGTAAGTAATAGACTCATTTTTCTAATTACAACATAGAAAAAAGATAAGGTTGTTGTTATGGTTAAAAATGTTCTTGTATAATGTTAAATATTCTAAGTCTGTTCAGATAGCTGTGATCAACAAAGAAAGTACTGTTCAGGGTCAGAACTATGAAATCTCAGGATGAAGCTCTCTTCCTCACGAATATCAAATGCTTTGAGAAAAAAAAAAGAAATCTTGGTAACAACTACAGTGCCATTCATACACCATGAACTGTGGGCAGCAGGTCATTTGAGTGTGCCGGGCCTAATTGACCCTCTATTCATAGTATGATACCTGCACTCGGTACTGTATACTTGTGCCAACATGTCTTTTTAGAATTTCCTGTGACCTAAGCAAAACTTTCAGTGACCAAACTTAAAAACCCATGAATTTACAGACTTAGAAGGTGTCGATTTTAAAATTCGAATCTTTTTAGATCTTTACATAATTACAGTACCTGAATATGTACTGTAAGAGAACCATGTAAAACCAAGCAAACGGACTGCAAATTCTCATGCTCTAAATTGCTCAACAGACAAATTTAGTTTCAAACCAAAAAGCACTCAGACAACCCTACCATGTCTGAGCTTGTCACAGGCTGCTTCAAGTGTTGATAACAACAGATTGTAATTTTCTTGTTGTTCCTGCAGATACAACAAGCAGATTTGTATGTTCACCAAAACTGTTGTCAAAAAATTTTAAAAAAAGAGCAGTATAGTTACAAACTGACTAATAAGCACAAAGACCACCTTTGGCTATGTAATTGCTAACACTTAAAGTGCTCATGAAATGAAAACTTTTATTACCTCAATGGATAGACCGTGCAAAATGAGGGATAGTGGTGAAAAAATTGTGTCAAAATCTTTTATGGTTCTCGAGATGTTATTGTTTAATGTTTTCAACTGATTACGTCACTTTGTTGACAATTTGCATCTGCTACCAAACCATCTTTGGATGATTAAATTTTTCACTTCATAGGCACTTTAATAAGTGTTTTCACAAACCTAGATTTTGATTTTGAAACTATCCAAATCATGCATATTTCACGATAAAACATGAAACCCCCAAATGGCTTCAACATTGATAGATCCTTACTGAAAATGGATCCATTCTGGATTTCTTCAAATTCTTTTTTTACTGCATTTTTTGGGAAACCTTTTCTTACGTATACATAATCGCAAATTAATCCACTGAAGTAGTCGAAACCAAGAAGGTGATTGCATGCATAAAGACTTTAAGTTTGTAAACCAAAAAGTATTGATTTTTCCTTAGCAAACATTATAATTTTATTTATCTATTGTTTCATTTTATCATGAATTGGTTCAAATTTTAGCTAGGCTGAGACTACTGACCATAAATGAAAAGATACACCTCTGGACGGATCTCTTGGTATAGAAATCTGTATTTGGATTTCATGTTTTATTGCAAAACCAAAACTAAATCAAAATATTCCAATTAAAAACAACATAAAACTTGATGTACACTTTGTACTGTTCAGTGCTAATGTATTTATGGTCAAGTTAAATTTCTGTGATCAGAACAGGTACTGAGCAGTCTTTATAGTATCTGGTCCTTATTCTTTACAGCTTATGAACATGTTGCAACCCATTGTACAAAACAGGATCCTAATCCTTGTCACCTTGCTTAACTTTAACATTAGTTTGTTCAAACCTACTGTAGTTTAGCTGTAAGTTATCGTCTAGGGAGGGTTTGTGGACAGTTACAGTTGCCTCAGGATGGGCGCTTTGATGTTAGTTAGATATGCGAGTGCTAAGACAGACTTTAGTTTGTTAATATTTGTGACTGAGTCAGCAGTGTAATTTAGTATGTTTTAGGATAACTATTTTCTTTGAAAGAAAGAATAATACAAGGCTAGGGCATTGCTGCTTATTTGTGTCTACTTTTAGGGATTAGGTCTTGTTGGTCTGGGATTCTCCTGGACACAGGAAGGGCAGCTGAAATTTTCTTGATGGTTGCTTCAAATTTTGTAGAACATTATGGACTGGATCACGAGACATCTGTTTTGTAAGGTAGGCCAGCCAAGGGAGTAGGCTTAATTCTCTTGAAGTACTGTAAAGTGTGGTATGTATGTATCACCTACTAGTTATGTATACTGTATTTCAGGGTTCGTACTCTTTCGACTGTCTAAAATTACATGACTTTCCACGACTTTTCTCAATTTTCCACCACCTAGCATTGTAGTTTTTTCCCTCAATACATCAAAAGAAGTTTTCTATTTTCCTTTTTCATAGCATAATGCAAGCCAAACAAGGTGAAGAAAGGGATGTTTATTTCAAGACATATTAGCATTATCAAGTTTAACTCTAGGAATTCAAATCAGCAGTAACGGGTTGTTGATGTTTTCACCTGGCAACAAAATTGACATACAGACAAACCGACCCAACACACGTATGGATTGGTTATATTTTTTGCTACACATTGTCACCAATCTATGTTTTACCAATTTTCCATGACCTTCCATGACCCTAATCAAAATTCCATTACTTTCCAGGACAGGAAAATGAAATTCAAAAATTCCATGACTTTCCAGGTTTTCCTTGACCTGTATGAACCCTGACAACTGACATGTAATGGTTTGTGATAAATTCAACTTCAACTTACCTCTGTTGGCTGAACAAGCATTGTCCTGACAATGTTTGAGCAGTAAAACTTGTAACGAACGCCAAGAGCACAAATGATTGTTCCAAAGTCAACTCTATCATCATTGCTGCAAGTAGGAAAAATTAATTTTCTATTAGAACCCTGTTCATCACCAACCCCTCCGTAATGTAGGCCTTCTCTCTAGCAGAACCCTCTCTCTAGATCTCAAAGTCATCAATAGAACAATAGTATAGTAAAGTAGCTTTTAGCACTAATCAGGGTACCACAAACATTCATACAGTTGAGTCGCACATTTCATTAAAAGCTAAGTATTTTGTGACAGTCTAGGTCATTAATGAGTTTGAAGTAGCTAAGTGTTGAAAGGCTGTATTGCTGTTTACTTAAGACAACAAAGGTCTGTCTCAGTCCACTGCTGAAGAATTTCAGGCAGCACTTTCTTTTAAAGGCTCCCCCAACTGTAAAACATGAGAAATTGTTTTCCAATGGCCTAAACATGCCAATAATTGAATTAAACTTTATGATTAGCTTTTTCAAGTACCACTTTTACAAAAATGTAGGAAAGAAAAGGATTTTTTAGTAACTGTTTAGCACTGTAGGTATTCAGCTGCCTTTTAACTACAGTAGCCAGTTAGTACACTCAATTACTCTGTCTCCTATCTCCGTTGCAGCCCCATCTAGGGGATTACCAGGAATGGAGAATCCTCTTCGAGTCTCTTCAAATTGTTTTATCATCTAACAAAAGACATTTTGAACTTCCATTTAGGAACTAAACAAGTTTAATGGGCATTTTAGTATATTGGGTGCAACTCGAGCAGATTAGTCTATTATAAGACAAGCCTGGGATTTCACACCCCTGTTTTGCTTTCCCTTTCTTTCTTTTAACTGCCAGTTACATTAATTATAAAACCTGCAGTTTCAGATAAAAGAGAGGACTTTAAGATAACTTAAGCTGATTGCAAGGACTCTCTACCTGCAGCCGGCCTCTTGGAGGTTGGATGTATAGTTTGTCAACAATGATTTTAGAAAATAAGCCCCCAACAATGCTCCGATTTGCTATAATTTCTTTTAGTTAAAAAACTGATTATAAATACTGTAACTATATGATATCACATAAAGCAAGAAAAAAAAATTATATGCTGATCATTCTATTTACCTCGAGATACATCATCCACAGCTCAAGTTTGGCTTAAATTCATCCCAAGGTTATGATTGGCAGCAGATTTTTAAAAAACAATAATTTGCCTGAGCCGCTAGTGGTGTCATCAGTTGAAAACATCAAAACAATGTTAGTATCTCGAGAACCATAAATTAAAGATTTTGACAAAAAAATTTCACCACTATTCCTCATTTACATAGCTTGGCTATCCACTGAGGAAATAAAATCTTTCACTTCATAATCCCTTTTAAACAGACAGAACTAAGTCTTACCTTACAGTACTGAATTTGAGAGAGAACTTGGAACCACTCTGTATGATCGGAGAGTAACACATTTCAACCTGCACACAAAGTATAAGTTCATTTAGTACTGGTAATCAAATGGTTTGGAGTGCAATTCGAGATTAATCAGCAGAGTAAATATTTCAAAAACTAACTTAAAATTGAATGAGCGAGGCGTGATTTGTTGTCTTTGAAGTATTTATGAGTGCTGATTATTCCTGAAGACCCTTTTCCAGTTTCAGATGCCACTGATAAAAAGACTGTCGGTGCACACACTCAGGGTAAGCCTCAAACCGAAGTAAAATATTCACAAATTCCAGGGAGAAAAGTGTATTGTTTTTTTTTTTTTAAATTCTGTTCCTCCATGCTGGAATTTGTGAATATTTTACTTCAGTTCGAGGCTTATCCTGAGTCTTGTGTTGACAGTCTATTTTTATCAGAGGTACCTGGAAGTGGAAAAGGGTCTATTACATGAACAAGCCATCTGATTGCTTGTTAAAAATATATATTCTGAGAGAAAAAAAGCAGCACACAAGACATGAAAGGAGACAGAGTTGAACTTGACAGGTCTATTTTTATTACGCAAAAATGAACATTTCAAACAGTTTCAATGTTGTTCACACAAACGGTTAACTTAAAAGTTCCTTAAAGTTGCATAAATCAGCATGAAAACAAACTTCAGCAAGCCAATTTCCAATTGTTGAAAACAAATGATTGTGTTTTGTGCCCCATTAGATTGTTCATCTGTTGGACTGGGTTGAAATGAACTTGTTTGTATTTGACCACCTTTGTCTGTGGCTTTACTGATGATGTTTGAGTACTAACGCTGTTCAGCTTCATCAGCCTCAACGTAATCTTCAGCCGACTTAACATTCCTGACAGTGACCGGTTCCTTCAAGCAGAACACAAGCTTTTGCGAAATGCAACAGCAAGTTCAAATTAATTAGTTTGAAATTCAAGAGTACTTACCAATCTCGCTAATAATGTGCACAGTATAGCTTTCGATTCGAACATTTATTAAGTTGACAAGAATTTGAAATCAAAATGTTTTTCTTTTGATAGTACTCGAATTCCAAAAACTTTTCAAGATTTTCACACTGAACAATCGCACTTGTTTCCTTGCTAAGAACAGAACAGAAGTGAAACATACAATTATGAGACAAAACATTATGGTGTGTGAACTTTGTCTGTAAATTATGTCGTGCTTCGCTCGGCAAACGAAAAAGCGAAAAATTGATGTGAACCAAACTGCAATTATTTGAGAGCAAGAGGACTATTCATTGACTTAAAATTTGATACAAATAATTTTCTTATGCAAAGGTGTAACAGAATTATTCCCGTCTGGCTCTGCATGCCTCTACTGGCTTACTGCATGATAATTTATGCGTCAACAAACATCAGATCATATTGTTATCACTGCTGCGTCAAAACAACACGGTCATAGTTTTCAAAAGCTTCACATTCTTTCTCAAATCATAATATTTGGCAGAAGCTTCCTAAAACTTTAAACTAAAATACTTTCATTGTTTGATTATACTCTGTCTGTCCATGGCCTTGATATTCGGTCGATTTGTGCTCGTTCGTGCATAACGTTGCGGATCGAGTAGGAAATGTCACGAAGGACACTACAAACAAAATAATTTTATACGATCGAAGATAATCAATTACGATAAAGTATTTCTATGCAGGTTTGCGGCAGCTTCAACATTGTTACATTATAGTTATTTGTGGAACAACAACAGGCATGCATCAAACTTCCTGTTGTTAGCGGCCGCGGGCCGCTATTTAAAGTCACAACAAAACAAAAATTATTATTTACACTTCCAGACTGATTGTTAACGCCACTATTCTAACAAAAAAAAACTGTGCTACACACATTGAAAAGTGAACGATGCGATGGCATTTACTTTTGTTCACAAATCATATGAAAAT